>JAQPPZ010002767.1:0-54420 GCA_028583015.1 Wollemia nobilis | reverse complement strand
AACCCAACAGATGCCCAAGATTTTCCTTAGCTCCAGAAACCCTAGTTCATCGCTTCCCGCCTCAGAGCAGTTTTTTCATCTTTTGTCATTTCCCATCTACATTTATATTTTAAATATTATTATTTATATATTATTTTTTAATACATATTAATTAAAATTACTAATATAATATCTCATGTTAAATCCAAACACTCAAACCAAAGAGTATATGGAGTAAGATTTGTTTTCATATTTCAAGCTTTAAATTTTTTAAAACATTAAAATATATAAACTCAACATTAATTTTATATCTATATATATAATAAATAAATTCATTCCCATGAGTGTAGTTTATTGGTAAGGAAGACACTTGCATTATCGGTGATGTGACCCAAGTTCAATCCCCATAATAAATATTTATAAAAAGTATTACTCAAAAATAAGCTAAAATATTTAATAATTCAAAGTTCTTCTCACACTCCACTCCACTCCTCTCTATTAAAGGGATAAGTGTTTTATTTTTTATTTTTATACCTTCCTTCGTGTACGCCATTCATTCCTATTTTGAGACGATTTAAATTTTTGACCTCTTTATATATTCACTAAGCGGTCCAAACCTGATTCTCTTCCGTTATTTTCAGACTTCCCATCACACACAGTCCTCTCCTCTATGAAAGAAAAGAGCTGGTTTGCACTTCAGCATCGACCGGCTTATTATTATGGAGCTATTAAAAACTAATTGCTGGCGTCGGTAAAACATATTCGACATAAAAACACAAGCGAAAATCGACACCGACTAACGAACATTAGTCGTACTCGATCTTGACAGACGCAAACTTGATGGGATCGCGTCTGTAATCCCCTTTCGGCACCAGCGTAACCACGATATCCTCATCCTCGGTCGCGTCCAAATCCTCCAATATCTCTGTAATCCCCACCTTGAACGACGACTTCCTGTACGGGCCCTTCACAGGAACGGTCCACTTCTCTTTCTTCCCCTCCTCGGATCGATGATGATGGTGCGGAACGTTCGAGAAAGTTCCAGCATACTGCGGGCAGGAAATTGTGGTCTTGGAATCAGCCTCGGGCAAATTCACGAACACATCGTAATTGACGGCGGCGCCTCTCCTCACCTCGACGCCCTCGATCACCAGCACCTCCTCCGTCTCGTCGTCCATCTCCTTGCTGCTCCGTTTCTTATTGGGCCGCCTCACGCGACCCTTTATGGGATCCACCAACAACTTGGGATGAGGGCCGAACTCTGCGATTTCATCCACGGCCGCCAGAGCGGGCGAAGGCCCCAAAAGAGACGCCACCTCTGTCTTTGCTCTTATTATTTTCTGGGGCCGCGCGTTGAGCCATGGTATATCGACCTTCTGGTAAGAAAACCTAAGCTTGCCCGGATCCAGCGCGTCCGCCACCCTGACGCGCACCAGGCGCGCGTTCTCGTCGTAAAAGAGAAACTTGGACTCCAGGTAGTCCTTGTCGTCGAAATCCCTGCGGCGCTTGCCACCTAGGGACTTCCAGACCGTCCACATCCGGTCCACATTGGCGTGGTGCGCATAAAAAATGGGGTCGCGAGCGGCGGAGTAGAAGTTACCCATGTCTTCCCCGTTGGGCTCGTCGGCGGAGCCCGTCCACCTGTGCACGGGTCCGTGCGGCGCGTTCTCCAGAGTCCCGGCGCCCGGGTCGGGGTCGTCGCCGTAACGGTAGGGTTGCCCCTGGAACAGCTTCGTGGTCTTCGCGCCGGAGACGATCTGCCGGTACATCAGATTGGTGTTGGAGGCGATGAGTTCGGCATCCGCCATGTCGACCGCGTCGCCGAATTTGGCGTAGTTGAGATACACTTTGGCGGGGGGCATGTGCGTGGAGTTGCGCAACGGGTCATACAGTGGGGAGCTCTGGTTGACGTATATCGGGGGTATGGTCATGCCCGCGGGGGCGTCCCAGTTCCATACCGTTGACATCACTTTTAATTTTTTTAATAAACTCTTAAGTATGGAAAGAAGTTGATTCACAATTATTGGTACTGTTCTTGGTTTAATTTGGTGCAAGAGTGATGATTTTGGTATTTAGATTTAAGTGTAATTTTTATATTAAAAATAAGGTATGTATTACCAATTCGTCTATGAAACAAAACAAAAAATATATATATGTATTAAAACATTACATAAATATTTTAAAATAAAAATTCAAAAAATTTCATATATATAATAATTATATAATTTATATATTTTTAAGAGGTTGAGAAGTGGGGTATATTAAGGTTCGATAAATTGAACTTGGATTTAAGAGATTTCAATGACTTTTGTCATTGCCGTGTTCCTATTGGACTCAAAATCTTAAATAGGTTGAAAAGTAGAACATATATCAGGACCAATCTTGTCCTATATTGAACTTGAGTCTCTTTTAAAAAAATCTTATATTTTTTTTTTTGTCATTCTAATATCCCTATAGAGATATTACATAATTTATAAATTAAAATTAATTAAATTTTATTAATTTATAATTTCCCATTATAATGTCTTTGTCAATATTATATAATTTATATTAAAAATTAAAATTAATTTGATTTTATTAATAAATAATTTTATTTTAAAAAATAAAAGTGATTTTTATATATTTAAATAATAAAATTATTATATATAATATCAATTTTATTATTTATTTATTTTTATCAATTTTATTTTTTATTAATATAAAAATTTAAAAGCCATACAAAAATTGAAGTCGTATTATTTTTAAATTCATTTAAAAACAATTAATTTTATAAGAAAAAAGTATTATTCTTTTTAAGATGATTAAAGTGTAGTATATTTTATAAGGATATTTCTAAATGTAATCATATAATAATATCTAATTATTAATTTAACATATCATATTTTCCTTCAAAAGTTAATGATTTTTTTACCACACTTGGTTCACTAATTACACATGGGACAACTTATTTAGATTTACCTTTCAAAAATTATCTTTGTTCACAAATATATATATTATGAATGTTATTAAAATATAATTTAGGTGTAGGAAATCAATTTAAAATGTTTAATAATTAAAAGAATATTTAAATGAAATATTTTTTATTAAATATATATATTTTTTATTTGTTTAATGTGAGAAATAGTTATGATCAAAAAGGTTGAGCAAACTCCTACCAACCATGACCCCTCATAAAATCGAGAGCTATTATTATCAATAAGGAATTTAACACACAACCACCACACACTCACCCCCTCACACACTTGCCCACATTGTGGTTTGAACCTTCGACCTCCCAAAGAAGACCCAAAGCTCAAACCGTTGTGGGGTTTCATTGTTTTTTTATGATTACATAGGAGAGTTGGTTACAACCACTATTTCTAGTCACTAGCAAGTGCATGATTCAAATCACACGAATAGTACAAAAAATATATTTGTCTCGTTCTTATTGACCTGACATGAGATGGAGACCACCGATCACACGTGGACAGTCCAACAAATCTATTTGTCTTGCTCTTGTTAACCTAACGTGATATGGGGACCACCAATCACTCGAGGTTCATACCATCAGTCTGACACACACTCAAAGGATTCAGAGCAAAGTACTACCTTTTCAAAGGGTTAACTTCCCCAAATGTAATATTTTTTTATTGTTTTAGTTTCGTATAAATAGTTATTTACATAAAAAAATAATTTACATTTCATAATTATAATATTATTGCACTTGTCAGTTACTAAAAATAGTGTGGTTTTGACCAATTCTCCCATGTAACCAGAAAAAAAACTAATATAATATTATTGTACAACTTAAGAGGATCTAAAATTAATATTTTAAAACTTGAAATAAAATGTTTTAGGTTCAAATCCAATGAAAGATAGAGTTATATATCATACTTTAACAATTAAAATTTTAGTTGAATAAATATACATTAAGTAAATAATATATTATATGAAGATCATATCATGATCTATCGTCTAAAAAACATTAAAAATTACTTTACCTTTAATTTATTGTGATATGAATTACGTTAAAAAATTATGAACATAATTAAAACAAATCATATTTACCAAATCAATTTAAGTTCATCCGATGAATTTTAAACTTTTCATAATTTTGTAGAGTCCCTCAAATGCACATAATTTAAGTGTTACATAAACCAACTAAGGGTGATGTGATATGTGAAAATGACATAGAGGAAGAAAATGAATAGGAGTAGAAGGAAGAAAAACAAAATATAAATATAAATATAAATAAATAAATAAATATATATATATATATATATATATATATATATATATATATATAGTTAATAAGATATACATCCAACTAAGGGTGATGTGATATGTGAAAAAGATAGAGAAGAGGAAGAAAATGAATAGGAGGAGCAGTAGAAGGAATAATAAAAGAAAAGAGATGTAATAGGTGAATAAGATAAAGAGGAGGAATAAAATGCATAAGAGGAGGAGTAGGAAAAGAAGAAAAAATGAAGAGGGTTAAGAGAAAGAAGAGGAGAAAGATAAATGTAGAGAATAATAGAAGATGAAAAAATTAGAAAAAGTAGCTAAGATAAAATGGTTTAATGCACTAAAAATAAAAATAAATAATATTTTTTAAATAATATCTTGTATATGAAAAATAAAAAATATCGTATGATCATATAATTATATTACAATAGCTTGATAATTATACATGTGTTATTTGACAAGATTTAAGCATTGCTCTTCTCTTTGAAAACTAATGAATTTAACTCATTGAGCTAATGTTACAAACTTTATCATTGGTGGACAAATTTAAAGGCTATGGTATTTCTTGATAAAATTATTTTTGTTTATTATTACATTTACAAGTAGTTTTAATGATCAAAAGATCTTCCCTATTATGTAAAGTTAATAATATGTTGAGCATTCATGAGTTTTATAAAAATATTTATGGATGCAATTATAATACCATTTTTTTAGGTTCGAGGTGTAGATCAATTGGTTCATCCAAACCCTATAAGGGGGGCGGAGGTCCAAGGTTCAAATCTCGGGCCTCGCTGGACTGAACGCTTGTCCCTTTCCTGGTGCTTTCAGTGGCATAAAAGGTTTAAAATGATTATGGCATGGTGGTTATAGGGATGGACTACGCGAATATCTATGTGGCGGCTTTTGGGGTGGACAACACAAAATACAATGGTGGCCATAAAAGCTGGACAGCCTGCTCGGATTCGTGGCGGCTACCGATTCCACCATGTAAAAAAAAAATTATAATACCCTTTAATTATTATATTAAAATAGATACCTAGAGCTTATTTAAAGTCTTGTAGAGGAGTTTCTTTAAATTTATTAAATTCTAGATATAAATTAGTATTTACTTCATACATGCCTTGTGGAACGTGGTCTCCATTTGCCTCAATTAATTGGATGACATAGTGGTTGGGCAGTTTTCTTATTGAAGGGAGGTGACAAGTTCAAAGCTCAATATCGACATTTCATTTCTTTTCTTTTCTTGCTACAAGTAAGAACATCCTTTTTATATTAGTCAAATAAATTCTACTCTCCTATGGTCTTAGCGAACATGTGTGGCACAATAGTCTGCTCTCTTGCTTAGACATGGGTCATCTTGGGTTTAACCCTATCAGCTGCAAACCCATTAAGAACACACACACATGTGTGCATGCGCACACACAGAAACACATGTGTGTGGTGAGAATCCTATCCAATCACATCAAGTCACTTATCAAACTTGGATTCAATACAATGGTATCAAGTTGTAGTTGTTAATTCAACAAAATTATTTCTAAGGCTTGGTATTTGTTTTTTTAATTGAATTCTAGTATACCAAATATTTTAGAGGCCATAGATTTTATAAACAAAACCATTTGGAGCCCATTTTTTTTTTTAAATTACACAATTTCTTGAGATCCATTTAATTGTGACATTAGTTTATAAACTTGTTACAAATATATTTAGGGTTTTATGCAAAATAGATTCCTTAGTGTATTTGTATCATTGGATTAAATTATAGTACTTGTTTAGTTTAAATTGCAGGTTTACTCAAAAGTGAGAATCTATGGTTCATCTTCAATAATAAATCAAAAGGTGATTTCAATGATTTTGAACTCAATAATAGAAAGAAGGAAGCTCTTGGACTCTTTTTCATGTTTGTGGATATCTCTCCACAGGATAACTATTTCCCATATTTCTCTGATTCGTGGAACTTGATCCAAGAGATATCTATCTCCTCAACTAGTTTGTGGATCTCTCTCCACATAAGAACTCTATATTTCCAACTAGTTTGCGGATCACACTCCATAGGAGAACTCTTTCTGCTTGCTCTGGTTCATTGATCTTTATCCATAGGAGAAATATTTCCCCTTGCTCTGGTTCTTGGATATTTATCCATAGGAGAAATCTTTCTCCTCTACTCTAGCTTATGATATTCTAGAAGACTTTTGCTCCCACTACTCTGGCTTGTGTATCTCTCTCCAAAAAAAACATCTATCCTCACTGCCTTGGCTAATGGATCTCTATCTAATGGAGACTATTGTCCTCTGTTCTATCACCTCCAAAGCTCACTTTCAAATCTATCTCAAATTTGCATCAAACTCTATCATGAGTGTAGTACAAATATGCTCTAACTCTACTCACAAATCTCTATCTCAATGCTCAAATCTACTTTCAAGTCTTCACCAAGACTTTCTCAAATATACCTTCAATTTCACTCAAGAACTTGCTCAATCTACTCTCAAGTCCTCACAAAGACTTGCTCAAATTTTCTCTAACACATGCTCAAAACAGCTCACAAGATATGCTCAATCAAACTCAAATCTTGCACACAATGCTATCAAATGATTTTTCTAATCTTCAAAGTATATTCCTTTAACTTGAATCATTTTAGACATATTATATTCAAAATTCATTTAACCTCTGGAACATATAGAGTATGATGTATTCTCTCAAAAACTCAATATGTCCTAATCAATAATTAAGTCTTTTGCTTTCACAAATATTATTTCTAATGTTTGCACATTCACTTTTAATATCAGTCAAAACCAATGCTCAAGATTTTCACTCAATCACTCAACCAATGAAGCACAACTTGCTTACAAATCCTAACCAAGTATTTCACACTCTTTCCAATAACTAGCATAATGTATATGTCAAACTCTAACCCAAATATTTCCAACAATGCTTATCAAACAATCCTTTTATCTCCACCTTCTTTTTAGAAAACCTCATTCAACAATAATGAAGATCTCAAACCCTAACTCAACAATGCTTATCAAAAAATCCTTTTATCTCTACTTTCTATTCCAAAAAAACCTCATTCAACAACATTCAATCCAACAACCACTTCAAACAAAAGATGATGTGCCCATAAATTTTTGCTTTTATGGAGAATGTCTTCAAAAATTGTTTCAAAATCAACCTCTTTTCTATGTGTCTCTTCAAAAGTTAGATAGAAAATTTCTATTTGAAAATGCTCATAAATTTTCTTCAATGATCTCTAAAAATAATACTTCTAGGGCACTTCCTTAGTTCTCAAAAATACTGCAATAAAGCTCTCAAAATTCTCTCAATAATTTCCCTTTCATAAAGCACAATTTACAATCAAATAAAATATTTTTTACACCTTTTATCTCCACACTTTAAAAATAATTTTTCACTCAACTTTTATATCAAAAAAAATACATTACATTCATAAATCCTTCACACACTTATCACTCAAGTTTAACAGATTTAAATAAATGATATTTAAACCCTAAAAATATTGTAAAAATATTTTACCTTATATCTCCTAAGTTTTCAAACCATAGGCCAAATTAATCATCCACCAATATATACCATAGCCAACAATTAATAATGAAGTGCATATATCATAAACCAACCAAGGTGCATACCTTATAAAAATTAATCACCTTTATCACAGATGGGAATCGACCCTCCAACCTCAGCCACCAAGTGCAGTGCCTTGACTGCTTGCGCTAGACAAGCGGTTGAGGCTAAGTGTTAGCCTCTCGCTCTAAATACTCACTGCCTTTGCAAAAACTTCAAAACAAAATCTTCAACCGGTGTTGGGGGGAATCGAACCTTGTACCTCTCCTCTGTCAATGACTTAACGTAGGACCCGCCTGTTGCTTGGGCTACCAGCCCTTGATACACAAAACTATTGGTCGTCCTCTCTTTATTCCTTGCGCTCATCCAGAAAATAAGAAATGTCCATGTTTCTTCTCTCTCCTCTGCTAGATTTCGATTGCATGGACTTCAACGTTTAGCATTCGAATTCGTTTGCAAGTGCTTCTTTCTTGGGCATTCAAAATTATTTCATTTTGATTTTTATTACCTCATTTTATATGCTCCAAGGTAATGTTTAAAACATCGGAGGAATATATGCCTCCAATATTAAATTTGAATTTTGGCACCTTAGCCAAATTCAAAATTTAATTATAATATTAATATTTTTGTAAATTTTGAAAAAAAAACTTGTATTAAGACATAGATCAATTACAATGTGGGAAGAGCCTCTTCCCAACCGAGGTCCGAGAGGACACAGTCATACAATAGTAAAGGAAGAACTGCACCGGAGCCAATTTTCATGAACCAAAAACTAGCTGCCATGGGGTCCCCCATTGTACTCTATTTTTTCGAAGGTCATTAGCTCAAGGACATTTCAAGACCCTATCTAATCACCTCATCCTCAATATCCATGTCATTGTGCAACTAAACTCCAACCTCCTTTTTTGCACCCATCTTAGCTAGAAAGTCAGCCACTTTGTTCAAATCTCTACTCGCATAAACTGGGATCACGTCCTCCAATTCCTTCCATAATTCTTTAATTTGGGTAACAAGAGCTCTCAACCTCCAAGCTTTCAGATCAAAGTTCCTCATGCGGTCTAGAGCTCCAACCATTATTTGCGAGTCTGATTCAAGAATAATCCTGCGGTGGCCATGTTTCACTTCCCAAATAGAAGCAGACTTGATGGCAATGGCTTCGGATTCATTGTTAGTGGTTCTTCCCAGGCCTTGCAATTCCCAATAGAGCACAGTCCTAGCATGGTTCCGGCACACCACTCCAATTTCGGCTCTACCCGGATTGCCTTTTGCAGCTCCATCAATATTGATTTTAATCCAACCTTCAGGGGGAGGTTTCCAAAAATTTCTATCTTGTCCCTCTTGCAGTTCAACGCGTTCTTCCATAGCTCCAATGTCAATTTGAGCTTCCTCATCAGCATGAACAGCCACAGTTTCGGTAACCTTGCTCCAAATGGTCTGCCAAACCCCGTCTAGAGTAGTAAAAGTTTCTCTAAAAATTCTAGAATTTCTTTCCAACCATACTTGCCACAAGATAAAGCTTAAACCGAGATCCCATCCAATATGAAGAGCTTTAGATTTGAATCTACCTTTCTGCCATTTTTCCCAGATATTCATCCGGTTCAGGTCACCACTTACTTGAATTTTAAAGTATGCAAACCAACGCGACCAAATACGTCGGGTGAAAGGGCAACCAAACAACAAATGGTCAGTAGTTTCCTCGCTCTTGTAGCATAGTACACATTAAGAAGGGCCGATGATACCTTTTTATCTGAGATTATCAAAATTGAGGATTCCATTGTGCATGCACTGCCAGGAAAAAAAGTTAATTTTCGGCCAGCCTTTAGAGTGCCATATTTTCCTCCAGTCCTCAACCTGAAAAGTATGAGGGGGGGCTCTAGGAGAATGTTGTCATATCCATCCTTTACTGTATAGACGCCAAGACTCCCAAAGCCCCAAGCTAATTCATCCTCCACGTCTCCCCCTGTAAGAAATATTTCTATCAAAATTTTAGTCATGATGGGAGTCAAATCCGGAGGGATTGAAATGGGCCACTCATCAAACTTCTTGAACTACTTAAACTTACACTCCCCCAGCTAAGTAATTGTGAAATAAATTTCAATACGGATCCATCCCTTGGCTTCAATGGTTGCTTTTATTGGCTATAATTCTGGAAATTCAGCAATGATGGGTGGGAAATGATCCCAAGAATTTTTCCAGAAATGAGCCTTCTCCCCTCTTCCCACTTTCCAAAATAAGCGGTCTTTAACAACTGAGACCCTAACTTGAGAGCCTACCAAACTAGGGACCTAGTACCATCCAAGGGGATGCAATCTAAATTGTTTGGGTTGGCCTGTCCCAGGTATTTTCTAGTTAGGATTCTATTGAAAAGGGAGGTGGGTTGGGAGATCCATCTCCAGTACAACTTTCCAGCCAAAACTTTATTATTCAGCTTAGATTTTCTCAAACCCAGACCTCCTTTAACCTTGGGCTGGGTAACTTTGCCCCAGCCCACTAAGGCCCACTTTCTCTCTCCATTTTCTCCTTCCCATAAAAACTTTCTAGCCATCCTGTCCAACTCTTTCCATATTGTAATCGGGGCAGCCAAGATAGAGAATTTGTAAATTGGCATGGCTTGAATGATTGAATGTAAGAACGTTAATCTTCCACCATAACTTAACCACTGGTGAGACCAGTTATTAATTATGTCCTTGATACACTCCAATAGATTCCTCCATGTGTCTAATTTTAGCTTCTTAAAGTGCAGGGGGACCCCCAAGTAAACCACTAGGAGAGAAGTCCTTATGAATCCCAGGATTTCTAAAATTCTATTCTGAAGCCTTTGCTCCAGATTAAAAAAAACCACTTTGGATTTCTTGTCATTAATGACCTGTTGAGTACCCCTGAGATAGACATTAAGAGTATCCCTAATCATTCTTACTTCCCTGAAGCTGGCCACTCCCACCAAACCAGTGTCATCCACAAACTGTAGGTGTGTTAAAACTTCATCACCCACCCTGATACCCAATAATCTACCTTGTTGTCTTCTCCTCAAGAAAATTCAGCCAAGACCTTTAGCCAAAATGAGAAAAATATAAGGAGAACATGGATCCCCTTGGCGCAATCCCCGAGTAGCTCCAAATGGTTGCGAAGGAAGGCCCTTGATTAGCACAGAGTAAGTCGGGGTAGAGACACAACTCATGACCCACTCTATCCAGTCCTGAGAGAAACCAAAGGCTGCAATCATTTTAGCCAGGAAACTCCATTCAACCCTATCATAAGCCTTTGACATGTCCAGTTTTATGAACATTCCTTTATTACTAGAAGTGTGCATTGAATGGATTGCTTCCTAGGCCACAACCACCCCATCTAGAATTTGTCGTCCCTCAATAAAACCCCCTTGCTCAGAGGAGACAATGTTGTGAAGAAGAGGTTTTAGGCGCTCAACCATTACCTTTGTGATTATTTTGTATAGCACATTACATAAGGCAATAGGCCTATAATTTGAAATATGAACCCCCTCCTCCCATTTTGGAATTAAGGTAATGAAAGTGTGGTTTATAGCTTTAAGCATTCTCTTATTTTCTTTGGACTCTTCTACAATAGCCATTACATCTTCCTCTAAGTAGTTCCAAAAATCCTGAAAAAACTCAATTAGGAAGCCGTCTGGACCTGGATTTTTACCAGTGCTCATTCCAAATACCATAGTTTTCAATTCATCTCTATCAATGGGTTTGAGGAGGGCCTGATTTTCATCCTTAGAAATAACAGCAGGTATGACAAAAATAACTTCATTTTGGGCCTCTACATCTTGTACCACACTTTCCTTAAAAAGCTTAGAAAAATAATCCATAGCATGGGAATGCATACCTGGAAGTGTATCAAAGGAATGATCATTCTCATATTGAAGGGCCTCCATCTTGTTCATCTGTCTTCGAGCATAAGCTGTCCGATGAAAGAATTTTGTATTTTTGTCCCCTTCTAATAACCAGGTGGTTCTTGCTCTCTGCTTCCAATAGGTCTCTTCCTAGTTGTCAATGTCCTCAACTGCTGTATGTAGGGCATCATCCTCAGCTTTGAGCTGGTCTATAATTACTCCTTCTCTAAACTATTTTTGGACCTCATCCCATCTGGCCACCAATGGAGCTCTTTGGGTCTGGAAGTCTGTTTTATTAGCATGCCTCTAATACTTCAACTGAGTTTTGACATATTGTAGTTGTTTGTGGATTCTGAACATAGCTCTCCTATAAGATGGGCGGCCTTCTTCCCACCACTATGGAATTTTCTCCTGAAGTTCTTCTTTCTGAAGCCAAAAATTCTCAAATCTAAATGGTTTGTGATGCTGCCCCATCCTAGTCCCACCTTCCAACAGAATGGGATAGTGATCTGAAACTGGGCCTTCTAAAATCTAAAAATTTATATTCCATTTTACAAACGCCTCCTCTAAAACCAGAAAATGATCTAGCTTAACCTTCTTGCTATGTGGCTCCCGCCTTTTATTAGTCCAAGTGTAGTTAATGCCAAGACATTTAATGTCCACTAAGTGCAAATCCTGGACTTGGGCAATCATGAAATGGTCCCCTGGGTCCAAAAATGGTGTTCCCCCTTCCTGATCTCTAGAAGATAATTTAGCATTAAAGTCCCCCGCTATAATCCAGTCTAGATCTTCCCTTGAGGTTCGCATGTGATGCACAGCCTTCCACTGCCACCTCTGACCATCTAGGTTTTGAGACCCATAAAAGTTTGTGATTATAACGTGTTCCATAGTGACATTATTCCTAAAAAGAGAAGTGAGAACACCCCTCCAAGCAAGACGTTCCATTACAGACCATTCAAGAGAGTTCCATAGAGTAACAATCCCCCCTAAGGCACCTTGGGCAGCCACATCCATATGACCAGCACCCCTCCAAATTCTGTTGACTATTTTGGACATAAGATCTAATGACATCTTAGTCTCCTATAAAAGCAAAAAATTAGTATTACAATTCTCTAAAAGTCTTTGAATAGGAGATTGATGGGTTCTACTGTTTAAACCCCTCACATTCCATGATTGTATAATCATTGGTTACCTTGGGAGCGATAAGAGTCTATTGGCCTCACCGATCCTCCCGTGATCATTTTGTCTCCTTGGACTGCTAACAACTCCTTATTGGATCTTCTACCTACTCCCTGAGAATTGTTGTTTTTTGATGTTTTTTCTACCTGGGTTATCCCCAAAGTTGGCCTTTCCCTATTCTTCTCTGCTATTCCCATGTCGACATCCCCGAGATACTATCTGCTCCTGGTTATGCACTACCAAAGCCCCTGAACACACTGGTTGTGATACCTCACAGAGTTCAACTACCTGCTGTATGACAGGAGGAGATGAGAGGGGGATATGCATAGGAATATTAGAATTTTCCTTATTACCCTCCATGCCCTCCATAAATTGTTCCTCTTCGTCAACCAGTGACTTAAATATCTCATATCTATTGGTAGGTCTGAGATGGGATTGCTCCTTTCCCTATTTTCTTTGTCCGTATTTTTCTTCTGGGCTGTTCAAAACCCTCTCTCTAAGCTTCCTGGCCCTGAACGATGCTATTAGAATATTTATTAAGTGTTGCCTTATCCTCTTTAGGCAGGTTTGTCATTCCTAAAGGGGCCTCCATTTTAGCATTCATATTATTAGGGTAGAAACAGACCAAATGTCCATGTTTGTGACAAACACTACATCTAAAGGGTAGGGCCTCATAGTCCAGTTGTTGAATCTAGGAGAGTCCTGCCAATTCAATTTCCATCTCTATCGGCAAAGGCTGGCTGAGATCCATCTCCACACATATTCTTGCATACACCACCATGCTCCCTTCAATTGTGTCTCTAGCAACACCCAGATGTCTTCCAATAGAATTGCCAATCCTTGCGAACACCTGCTCACTCCGAATTCCATTGGAAGAGCATATAGTCAGATCCATAATGGGACAGCAATAGGTTCAACTCGGGGATCGAATCCCACTCTCCATGGTTGAACAAATAGCCCTGTCGAGCCATGATTTTTCTTCTCTGACTCGAAAGCCCTATTTCTATCGGCCAAACATGAAAAGCTAACAATAAAATATCCATTGCTAATAAACCACAATGAATACTCACTGTGAGGCTCCCAGTTTTGGCAGATCCAAGAGTGCAAAAAATTCAGGGAAGGACGTATACCATGAACTTGTAGATTAAATCGTGATTAGCTTTGTAAATGACTGATTCTTCAACCATACTTGGCTCGATGACAATTTTTGGCCTAGTTTCGGCCTGCGGCAAACATCCATTCACACGATGTGTTGTCGACCTATTCCCAACAACCGTGAAGAGCATTTTATATGCCATTTTTTGAGCTTCGTCGTTCTTTGGAGGAGATTTTTCTTTAAAAAAATTTGCATATGAGATGGTACTCCCTGGAAAAGGAGCCGGAGAAGTCCCCATTGGACCCTCCTAGGGCACCAATCTAGCCTTCAAATCCACTGTACCCCGAAAGTACTTCTGCAATCCAGCTGATGCCCTAGATTTTTCGAAGTTCCAAAAACCCTATTTTAGAGGAAAAAATCGCCAGAGCTCCTCCCCATCAGATTTTTTTCAATTTAACCTAGTATTGAATAATAATTTTGCATGGGATTTTCACCAATTATTTTTCTTCCTTTTATTAAGCCCTCCTGGCTTAATTATTATAATATTTAAAATATTATAATATCTCCTTTTTCCTTTAAAACCATGGGCATAATTTTTTGTCTTCAACCAAGCTAGCCAACCTTTTTGGCTTATAATAAAAATATTATAGCCGATTCTTTTACCACTTTTCTTGTACAAAAATGGACTTTGTCTTACGCCAAACACTTGATATCAATGACAACATTATTACTCAAAATTTCCAACAATATCTCCCTTTTTCATTGATGGCAAACCCCCTTTTTTTTAACCATTTTTTTTTAAATTCTGCCCCCCCTGAGAAACTGCTCCCCCTTACTGAATGCTCTCCTCCTAACTCAAATATCTCCCCCTTTGTCATAAATGGAAAAGGGACTCCTTTGGGGCTAAATATAAGACTCTTAGCTCAACCCCCTCCCCACCTCCTCTCCTTGAGGTGATTAATTTTGGGGTGGGAGTATCTCTACTCCCAACATACAATGCTCTTTTCCTTTGTCAACCTTCTTTCTCAACATATCATTTTGATTATTTTGAATGTCCATGTTCTTACTTATCCCTAGAAATTTTGTTCTACACCACTTGGCCATATGCCCAATATTATTGCACTTATAACACTTAATGTTGTGGTTCTTAGAAGGTGCAAATGTATTGAAGTTCCTTCTAGATAAGGCATACATATTTCTTTCATGAACCTTGTAGTGAATTGATTTATGACCAAATTTATTACAAGAGTAGCAATACCCTTGAAAGAAATGTCCATATTTGAAGTTCCTCTTAGTAATACCATACTCATTCTTTCCACAAGTCCTACATGCATAGCCTTGTGACCAAATCTGTTACATGAGAAGCAATATCCTTTGAAGAAATATTTCCTTGGACCCATTGGTCTCTTAGTCCTTTCTTTTCTGTGATGATCCATGTTCTCTGTTTGTGCATTATTTCCTTTCTTGGTGAAACTTCTATTCACATAAGTCTCACTTTCTCCTTTACTCTCCTCTTCTTAAGTTGTTTCCTCTTTGGATCTTGAGTCTGACCCTTCTTGTTTCTCTTGTCTTTCTTCAAAACCAACTCCTTTTTTGTTATATGAAGGTCTTTGTGCATTGATAATTTTATCCACATTTTTTGAACTCTTCCAAAACTTGTGTAGCTTATCCTTAGACTCTTCCATTTCCTTCCTTAGAGAAATTACCTCTTGTTCTAATCTTTCACATTCTAAGACTTTTGCTTCTAAATTTTCTTTAAATTTCCTTGTCTTAGCTATTGAGTTTATTAGATCTTGTATAAGCTTTCCTTTTTCTTCATCACATTCTTGAAATTGAGCCTTGAATCTTGAATTTTGCTTTATGATATTTTTCAATTATTTTAGAGAAGAAATAAGTTCAACTTCTAAATCTACTACTCCTTCCTCTTCATTCTCTAAATATTTCTCTACTTCTTTGTCTTCAAGAGCATCTTCATACTTTTTAGATTTATCTTCAACATGATCACTTCCTTCATCTTCTATTTCCAAAAAGAGAATTTCTTCTTCTTCACTATCTGAGGATCTTTCATCACTATCACTTGAAAAATTTTCCAGTCTTATCTTCATAAAAACTCTTCTTATACCTTTGAAAAAACTTCTTTTCATGCCTGCTTTATCCATACCTATTTTTCTTTTCATACCTAGATTTTCCTGCTTCCTTTCTCTTATGATCTTGTTTCTCTTCACTACTACTACTTCTAGCTTATAGATAGTTAGATGCATAGTGACCATATTTACCACAATTGAAACACTTAACTATTTTCATACCTTTGTTCTTTCTTGAATCCTTGTTCCTTCTGCCATAGTTTACTTCTTCATCACTAGATGACTCATCACTTGAATCTGGCTTCTTATCTTTTGTCTTCTTTGCTACTTTAAATGTTGCCTCTTTCTTGGGAATAGGATCATTTACTATTCTCATCTCATAAGTTGTGAGAGTTCCATGTAACTCATCCATAGTCAATGTTTCAATATCTCTTATTTTTTCTATGGTTGAAACCTTTTCATTATACCTCATAGGGAGTGACCTTAAAACCTTTTGAGCAACATTGGATTCTTCTATTTTAAATCCAAGTCCTTGCATGGTGTTAACAACCTCATCCACATGAAGTATGTAGCAATGTCTTCCTATTATTTCATCTTCAATTTCTCAAATGTCTTTTTGTGATTTTGTAATTTTTCCATTTTGACCTTTTTGTCTCCCTCATATGTTTGCTTTAGTTTATCCCAAACTTCCTTTGTTGATTCACAATGCATAACTTTTACAAACTCTACTTCACGTAAACCACTTAAGATTGCATTCTTAGCCTTGGCATCATTCACATATAAGAGCTTACCATATTTATCTATGGGAGGAGTAGTTGTAGGTGTGAAACCATCCTCAACTTCTTGTCATGTCTCATATCCTTGTGCCATCAAGTAAGTCTTAATTTTTATGCTCTAGAAAACATAATTGTTCCCATTGAACAATGGTGTCTTATTTTTTGAAGATCCACTCTAAGATGCCATATGTGTTCCTGTATACTTTTCCTTCAAGATGTTAAACTCTTTTGAAGGAACCCACTCTAATACCAATTGAAGAACATAAGCTTATACTGAGAGGGGGGTTGAATAGTATAAGATCAAATTTCACTTTTCTTTCCTAAATAATATTATCCAATATTATTAATGAAAATATCAATTGCAATATTTAAGGCAATGAAAAAATCATCACACACAATAGAGACACCAATTTAATGTGGTTCACCCAATGTGGGCTACTCCACGGAGAAAATATTTCTACTAAATTTTCTCAACAAATCTTCTTGGAAATCAATTCCCTATTACAATGTTTATGGACCTCTATCCAAAGGAGACACCAATCCCCTATATTTTGATTTATGGATCTCTCTCCATAAGAGAACTCCTTCCCCTCTTTCTCTAGTTCGTGGAACTTGATCCAGGAGACCTCTATCTCCTCAACTAGTTTGTGGATCTCTCTCCATAGAAGAACTCTATCTTCCTAGTTGGTTCATGAATCACACTCCATAGGATAACTCTTTCCCCTTGCTCTAGTTCATGGATCTCTATCCATAGGAGAACTCTTTCCCCTTGCTCTGGTTCGTGGATCTCTATCCATAAGAGAACTCTTTCTCCTCTGCTTTGGTTGATGATCTTCTAGAATATGTCTACCCCCACTACTCTATATTTTGGATATCTCTCCATAGAATACCTCTATCCTCACTACCCTGGCTAATGGATCTCTATCCACTGGATATTATTGTCCTCTACTCTATCACCTCCAAAGCTTACTTTCAACTCTATCTCAAATTTGCACCAAACTCTATCCTAAGTGTAGTAAAAATTTTCTCTAACTCTGCTCACAAATATTTGTCTCAAATATATCCCCAAGCCTTCACACAAATCTTGATCAAATTACAAATAAAATATGCTCAGATTTTTTCCAATCCTTAACACAAAGCTTGAACAAATCAATCAATCAAATCTGCTTAGATCTACCCCAAGCCTTAACACAAAGCTTGAACAAATAAATCAATCAACTCTACTTAGATCTACCCCAAGCCTTAACACAAAGCTTGAAAAAATAAATCAATCAACTCTACTTAGATCTGCCCTCAAGCCCTTTCAAGAGCTTGCTCAATTTTGTCCTCAAGTCTCCTCAAAGACTTTCTCAACTCTATCCTCAAGTCTCCTCAAAGACTTGCTCAAATTTACTCTTCAAGTCTTCACCAAGACTTGCTCAAATATGCTCTCAAGTCTTAACCAAGACTTGCTCAAATATACCTTCAAGTCTTCACCAAGACTTGCTCAAACCTACCTTCAAGTATTCACCAAGACTTGCTCAAATATACCTTCAAGTCTTCACCAAGACTTTCTCAAATATTCCTTCAATTTCACTCAAGAACTTGCTCAATCTGCTCTCAAGTCCTCACAAATACTTGATCAAATATCCTTTCAAGTCTCCACCAAGACTTTCTCAAATCTACCTTTGATTTCACTCAATAACTTGTTCAATCTGATCTCAAGTCCTCACAAAGACTTGCTCAAATATTTTGTAACACATTCTCAAAATAGCTCATAAGATATGCTCAATTAAAATAAAATCTTGCACACAATGCTATCAAATACCTTTTCTAATCTTCAAAGTGATTCCTTTAACTTGAAGTAGTTTAGACATATTCTATTAAAAAAAAATTTAACCTCTAGAACATATAGAGTATGATGTATTCTATCAAAAACTCAATATGTCCTACTCAATCATTAAGTCTATTGCTTTCACAAATCTGATTTCTAATGTTTGCACATTCACTTTTAATATCACTCAAAACCAATGCTCAAGAGTTTCACTCAATCATTCAACCAATGAAGCACAACTTGCTTACAAACCCTAACCAAGTGTTTCACACTATTTCCAACAAATAGCACAATGTAGATCTCAAACCCTAACTCAAATAATTCCAACAATGCTTATCAAACAATCCTTTTATCTCCACCTTCTTTTCAGAAAACCTCATTCAACAATAATGAAGATCTCAAACCCTAACTCAACAATGCTTATCAAACAATCCTTTTATCTCCACCTTCTATTCCAGAAAACCTCATTCAAAAATATTCAATCCAACAACCACTTCAAACAAAAGATGATGTGCCCATACCTTTTTGCTTTTATGGAGATATGTCTTCAAAATATGTTTCACAATCAACCTCTTTTCTATGTGCCACTTCACAAGTTAGATAGAAAATTTCTATTTCAAAATATCCTCATAAATTTTCTTCAATGATCTCTGAAAATAATACTTCTAGGGCACTTCCTTAGTTCTCAAAGATACTACATTAAAGCTCTCAAAATTCTCTCAATAATTTCCCTTTCATAAAGCACAATTTACAATCAAATAAAATCTCTTTTACACCTTTTATCTCCACACTTTCAAAACAAATTTTCACTCCACTTTTATATCAAAACAAATACATTACATTCATAAATCCTTCACAAACTTATCACTCCAAGCTTAACATATTTAAATAAATGATATTTAAACCCTAAAAATATTGTAAAAATATTTTACCTTATATCTCCTAAGTTTTCAAACCATAGGCTAAATTAATCATCCACCAATATATACCATAGCCAGCAATTACCAATGAAGAATATATATCATAAACCAACCTAGGTGCATACCTTATAAAAATTAATTGCCTTTGTCGTGGATGAGAATCAACCCTCCAACCTCAGCCACCAAGCGTGACACCTTGACCACTTGCGCTAGCCAAGTGGTTGAGGCTAAGTGTTAGCCTCCCACTGTGAATACTCACCACCTTCACAAAAACTTCAAAATAAAACCTTCAACCGACGTTGGGGGAATCAAACCCTGTACCTCTCCTCTACCAATGACTTAATGCAGGACCCGCCTACCGCTTGGGCTACTAGCCCTTGGTGCACAAAACTATTGGCCGCCCTCTCTTTATTCCTTGTGCTCATTCAGCAAATAATAAATGTCCATGTTTCTTCTGTCTCCTTTGCTCAATTTCGGTCGCATGAACTTCAACGTTTAGCATTCAATTTTTTTTGCATGTGCTTCTTTCTTGGGCATTCAAAATTAATTTATTTTAATTTTTATTACCTCCTTTTATATGCTCCAAGGTATTTTTTAAAACATCGATGGAATATATGTCTCCAATAATAAATTTGAATTTTTGGTGCCTTAGCCAAATTCAAAAATTTTATTATAATATTAATATAATATTTTAACCTTAGGTTAAATATTATATTATTTAACCTAGTATTGAATAATACTTTTGCATGGGATTTTCACCAATTATTTTTCTTCCTTTTATTAAGCCCTCCTGGCTTAATTATTATAATATTTAAAATATTATAATATCTCCTTTTTCCTTTAAAACCATGGGCATAATATTTTGTCTTCAACCATGCTAGCCAACCTTTTTGGCTTATAATAAAAATATTATAACCAATTCTTTTACCACTTTGCTTGTACCAAAATGGACTTTGCCTTGCACCAAACACATAACATCAATGACAACCTTATTAATCAAAATTTCCAACATGCTTCTACCAAAATGAAATAGTAAAAGTGTAAATATTAATTTAATGGGAAATTCTTCCTACTTCAATTGAGGTAGGTCAAATAGCCTTTTTTTATACTAGAATAGTACAAACATACAAATTTATAATAGTAAAACACTAAAACATATAACTCTTTACAATGAGGGGTATTCCCCTATTTATTGTTTGTATTGAGCTACTATAGAGCTAACTACTATGTATAATCATGAGCAAAAATAGCTCCACATAATTAGGGATGGGTTAGAACCACTCAATATCTTTAGCATATCTTGAATATATTTTATCAATTAGTTATAGTTTTTAGGATCATAAAATATGCTTATACAAAGTAGTTATTGCTTTTAGGTTCTACTAATCCAGTTGCCACTTTTATCCAAGAGTACATTTTCTTTAAGCAATGTTTCTTTATAATAATGCCATATATTGTTGATGTTGGCATCATATTTCTTGCCAAGAAACTTTGGTCTAGGATATTGTTCCTTTGCCTTTCCTTTTGGATTGAATTTCATGCTTAATGCAAGACTTTTCACCATGTCAAAACCTTTTGGAGGCTAAGTTAATGTCAATGTAAAAATATTTTCCTTTTTTTGGACTTTAGCTCAAAGGCTAAGTGACTATTGAGCATGTAGGTATTTTGAAATCACTTTGATGAATTCAATAGGAAATGAATCTAGCATACTTCCTTTATAGTCTTCAACACTCTCCACATTATAAGCTCTTAACCTTGACATATATTTTGAAGTGCCTTGTTTACATCAACACAAAAACATTTTGTCTTTCTAAATTTTATAAGTTTATCTCTAAAGAATAAGTATGAGCAAGATGTTTTAGCCCAAAAGTGCTCCTTTAATATTTGGAATAAATAGTCTTAAGACATTATGAGTCTAGAAGGCTCTTCAATATTTAGAAGCATGACAAGTCTAACCTATATGTTTAGATTTATAAATGTAGTTAAAGAATTTTTTAAATAATTTTGACTACAAATCCACCTTCGCATATTCATGAGACATAATATAACCCACATTTTCCACTTTAGAAAAATTGAAAGAATATTTGTATTGCTTTACATATAAATATTTCTTCTATAAAAGTTGGAGAACCTATATGACATGAATAAATGAGCTAACCATGACTTGCTATAAACTAGGATATCTTTAAATAATATTGATACAAATTTACATAGAATGGCATGAAAGATAAAACTCATTAGCCTTTGAAACGTGAAAGGGACATTAGTAAGACCAAAGAGCATGACTAAGAACTCATAATAACCCTCATGCTTATGGACGGTAGTTTTAGGAATGCCCTCTTCTCTAATATTAATTTGATGAAATCGATAACATAGGTCAAGCTTCACAAAAAAATGAACCATGTAGTTTGTTCAATAATTCATCAATAATTTGAATAGGCAAATTATGTCTAACTATATTCTTATTGATGAGGTAAAAAATAGGTAACATGAATCAAGAATTATCCTTGCATTGAACCATGATCATTAAAGATGAATAAGAACTATTACTAGGATAAATAATACCTTGCTTAAATATTTCTTAAACAAACTTATCTACTTTGGACTTTTAGGGTTGGAATAATGATAAGGATGAAAATTGGGTTCTTGGATATCTAGAATTAGATGGATGATATGATCATCGATTCCATTAGGTGTAAGTATACTTAGGTTGTCAAATATTAAACCATATTTATCAACAAGTAACTACATATTATAGGGAATATCCAAAGACAACTACTCAATGACTTGTACTTATGTGTAATTTATTTGTGAAAATAAACCTCTACCACACTTGTTTAATGTTTTTTCCATTTTATGGGAGCTGATGACCTTAGAAGATAGGAATTATATTCTATACAGATGAATGACCTTGTTATAAATTCATCCATTACACATAATCACTAAGATTTAAAGTAGCATCCCCTAACTAAGAAAACCATTGAGCTCCCAAGATAACATCCACACTATCCATTCTATTGCATAAAGACTATTGACCAAGGTGTAAGGACCTATCTATATGTAGATCTTACCAATATGACCTACACATTGAGCCTTGTCCCAATTGGCAATCAACACATAGAATATACCTTGGTCTATATTGTTAATATATAAGCCTAGAATTTTGGCTATCTCAATATCAATTAAATTTTGAGTATTGCTTGAATCAATTAGTACATTGACTCGATGTCTTTTGATGAAGCCATAAACCAAGATAGTGTGATGATCTTGTAATCCTTTGTTTTGATCGATGACTCTTGTTGAGGAAAGACAAAATATTTTTCACTAAGCCTTCTTTCTCATTGGTTTCCATATAGAAGTTGCATCATTCCTTGCATTATTTATCCCAAGAATGGCATGATTAACAACTCTAACAACATAACTTGTATATAAATTCCACATTATAGCTTAAAATTCCCAAAAAGATTTGAAATTATGTTGTTGTTAGAATAGAAAAAATTGAACCTTATTTTTGAATGCAATTGTAAAATATTTGATATCATGGAGGGTATATGGATCATACATATTAACTTTCCACTTGATGGAATCCTTTATACTGTGATGAAATGTCAAAACCACCATAATCAAATTTAAATGATAGGTGTATGTGAGGACTCCCATGGAATCAATGTAATATTCCTCTATCATGTCGATTTATTTGATGTGTACCAATTAAACATATAAGAGATAGAGGGACCCTTATCAAACTTGACCAAGAATAAATTTTTGAAATTGGTCCATTGAAGATGATGGTAGTAATGCCTTAGTTCATAAAGAACCCAAAGCATGGATACCCAAATTAAAAGCAAACATTGTGACTAAGTCATTCTCATGAATATAATGCAAGTGAATGAGGAGATCCATATTGGAAAATAACTACAAGGATCAATGCTCTCAAATATTAGAATATCTATTATAGGAATTATCACATCATGAGGCCATACAAGAAAAATACAATCTCTTGTAGTGCAATCAAGATTAGTAGTAAACTTAAAATTATCCTCACCCATACCTGGAAGATCTCCCTTGATAGAGTTTGTATGCATGTGGACCATGTAAGAGCAACTATGATCTTACCTAAAAGGTGGCTATTGGAAGAATTTTGGTTCTTTTCCATAGGTTGTGAGTTGCTAATACCCTAGATAATTATTCAAAAGACCTTAGATTTTTTCCATAAGAAATTCATTGGAAGTATCATGATTCATAATATTATAAATTCCTAACAAATAGAGAATTATCTAAAGAAATATTAGGTCCCTTTTACTTATCATGTTGTTGTGCACCAAACCTTATGGGAAAACATTCTCTAGTGAGTGTTTAGTGTGAGGGAGTCACTACCACACTTTGTACGTAATTGATCAAACTTGGTTTGAAATTCATCAAGAGATTTGAGGTATTGTTGTAGGGTATGACTAAGCTTGTTTATTTGTGTATTTAATATTTCATCCTCAACCAATAAATAGTCATGAAATCCCAATGAAAGTTATAAGAAAGGTCAAGAATGGGATTAAGACCCTCTAGAGGAGTGAGAGGGGTACTCATGGTGCTTAAAACAAAAAATAAAAACATAAGGACGGAGCTATTGATGGAGACTGGTATATTATGGTTATTGTTTAGGTTTATTGGTAAACACTACTTTCAACTCATGTAATCATCATGATGCATATTTGTGCATTATAAAATCTTGTTGACCCATACCCAAATAGAGGAACCCAAGGGTTTATACTATGGATCAATGAAGAAACGTAAAGATTTTGTCAATCATTTACAAAAAATTAAAACCATAGATATATCAAATAGAGAAAATTTCCGAGGCTACCCGATGAAAACCTTGATTGATAGAGTCTTTGGCCCACAAGAAGTCTCTCAGAAGCTTATCCAGTTTTTTATAACAAGATTTGCATGGAACCCAACAAGATGAATAATAGACATGGGTAGTAACTAAAACCTTAGAACAAATCTGAAATTTTTGGCCGTGTGACGCCCTCGATCACCAGCACCTCCTCCGTCTCGTTGTCCATCTCCTTGCTGCTCCGTTTCTTATTGGACCGCCTCACGCGACCCTTTATGGGATCCACAAACAACTTGGGATGAGGGCCGAACTCTGCGATTTCATCCACGGCCGCCAGAGCGGGCGAAGGCCCTAAATGAGACGCCACCTGTGGCTTTGCTCTTATTATTTTCTGGGGCCGCGCGTTGAGCCATGGTATATCGACCCTCTGGTAAGAAAACCTGAGCTTGCCCGGATCCAGCGCGTCCACCACCTGACGCGCACCAGGCGCGCGTTCTCGTCGTAAAAGAGAAACTTGGACTCCAGGTATTCCTTGTCGTCGAAATCCCTGCGGCGCTTGCCACCTAGGGACTTCCAGACCGTCCACATCCGGTCCACGTTGGCGTGGTGCGCATAAAAATTGGGGTCGCGAGCGGCGGAGTAGAAGTTACCCATGTCTTCCACGTTGGGTTCGTCGGCGGAGCCCGTCCACCTGTGCACGGGTCCGTGCGGCGCGTTCTCCAGAGTCCCGACGCCCGGGTCGGGGTCGTCGCCGTAACGGTAGGGTTGCCCCTGGAACAGCTTTAATGCATTAAATAGTAGATAATAATAGAAGATAAAAACATTTAAGTAGTAGATAAGATAAAATGATTTAATGCATTAAAAATAAAAATAAATAATTTGTTTTAATCAACATCTTGTTTAAGGTTCAAGGTATAGATCAATTGGTTCCTCCAAACCCCATAAAGGGGGTGGAGGTCCAAGGTTTAAATCTCGGGCCTCATCAGATTGAACACTTATCCCTTTCTTGATGCTTTTAGCGATGTAAAAGGTTTAAAATGATTGTGGCATGATGGTTATAGGGACAGACTACACGAAGCATTGTGTTGCGACTTCAAGGGTGAACAATGCATAATACTATAACGGTCATAAAAAAATGACAACGTGCCTGGATCATCATGGCGGTTACCGATTCTACCATGTTAAAAAAATAAAAATAAAAATAAATAAAATACCTTGTTTATGAAAATAAAAAATAATATCATATGACCATATAATTATATTACAATAGCTTGATAAGTATACATGTATTATTTGAAAATATTTAAGATTTAAGCATTGGTATTCTCCTTGAAAACTAATGAATTTAACTCATTGAGCTTATTAGGTGCCGTCGCCTATGAGCTTTGCGAGGATTCGCTCGTGGAAGTAGAGGTACCAGCGGTGCCAGGGGAGGAAGAACCAGGAGCTGTGGATCTGGAGCTCCAGCGGGAGGGAGCCCGTGTAGTATGCGGCGTCGCAGTAGGCGCAATGCACGCTGGCCTGCTGCGCGAAGCTCCGCGGGTCGTAGCGCGGGAGCTCGCGCATCAGCTGCACGGCACGGGAGTACTTTTCGATGTATTCGTCGCTCACGTTGTGCGCGGAGGGGCGCAAGCGCATCGGCAGATCGCGCGGGAATTCGAAGTCGACAGCCTCTTCCGAGAAAGGTTTAAAATGATTGTGGCATGATGGTTATAGGGACGGACTGCACGAAGTACTATGTTGCGACTTCAAGGGTGAACAATGCATAATACTATAACGGTCATAAAAAATGGACAACGTGCCCAGATCATCATGGCGGTTACCGTTTCTACCATGTTAAAAAAATAAAAATAAAAATAAATAAAATACCTTGTTTATGAAAAATAAAAAATAATATCATATGACCATATAATTATATTACAATAGCTTGATAAGTATACATGTATTATTTGACAATATTTAAGATTTAAGCATTGGTATTCTCATTGAAAACTAATGAATTTAACTCATTGAGCTAATGTTATTTCATAATAAAAATAAAAATAAAAGTATTATATAAAATATTTGTATTAAAATTTATCATTCATGGACAAATTTAAAGGCTACAATATTTCTTAAATTTATAAAAATAATAAAAAAAATTGTTTATTATTACATTTACAAGTAGTTTTAAGGATCAAAAGATGTTCCCTATTATGTCAAGTTAAAACAATGTTGAGCATTCATGAATTTTATAAATATATTTCTGGACGCAAATAATAATACCCTTTAATTATTAAATTAAAATAGATACCTAGAGATTTATTGAATTCTTGTAGAGGATTTTCTTTAAATTTATCAAATTATAGATATAAATTAGTATTTACTTCATACATACCATGTGGAAGGAGGTCTCCATGTGCCTCAATTGACAGGATGACATAGTGGTTGGGCAATTTGCTTATTGAAGGGAGGTGGCAAGTTCAAAGCTCAATGTTGGCCTTTATTTTATTACTCTAAATGAGTACATCCTCTGTATATTAGTCAAATAAAATCTACTCTCCAATAATCTTAGCCAACATGTGTGGCACAATAGTCTACTCTCTTGTTTAGACATGGTTCATATTGGATTCAAGCCCTATCAGCTGTAAAACCATCATGAACACACACATATGTGTGCATGCACATAAACACAAACATGTGTGTGTGTGGTGAGAATCCTATCCAATCACATCAAGTCACTTATCGAACTTGGATTCACCAGTTGATAGTACAACATTCAATCCAATGGTATCAATTTGTAGTTGTTAATTCAACAAAATTATTTTTAAGGTTTGATATTTATTTTTTTATTTGAGTGCTAGTATACCAAATATTTTAGAGGCCATAAATTTTGCTTACAAAACTATTTGGAGCCCATTGTTTTCCTAAATTACACATTTTCTTAAGCTTCATTTAATTGTGACATTAGTTTATAAACTTGTTACAAATATAGTTAGGGTTTTATGCAAAATAGATTCCTTAGTGTATTTGTATCATTGGACAAAATTATAGTACCTTTTTTAATTTAAATTGTAGGATTACTCAAAATTGAGAATCTATGGTTCATCTTCAATAATAAATTAAAAGGTGGTCTCAGTGATCTTGAACTCAATAAGAGAAAGAAGGAAGCTCTTGGACTCTTTTTTATGTTAGTGGAATCATATGTACTTTTCCACATCAAAGACAAAACTAATTTTATTGAGGAATGGTTTAACTTTGAATTATCTCTATGGAAAACTAACTATTAGTGAAGTTAAAAAAATAGAGATAAAGCTCTCCAATATTGAAATTTTAGATTTTAGTAATGTTGTAGATTATATATCTCACTTCAAAGGTCTAAAATATGATCTATCTATGACATGATACAAGGTTAATAGTGGCAAATAATATGTCAAATCTATTACTTACAATCTTTCTTCTCCGTTTTACATAGTTGGTTTGGTTCTTTATGTGAATGATATGACTACCAAATAGTCACAACCCATCTCTCTTGAAGCATTTTTCAAGATTTTGATCCATTATAAAATTACAATGAAGAATTGTGGAGCTCTTCTCATACACAAGCTCTTACAAAAGACTTCAAATCAATCAAATCTAACACTTATATTACTAAGATAAAGTCTAAGGTTTCAAATAATTCAATCACTTGGAAGTATTGTAAAAAGGACACTCCATCAAGAATTTCATTACAAGGATAAAAAATATTGAAACAAAATTCTTTACGGTTAAACACAAGCTTACTAATGATGAAGATGAGGATGAAGGGAGAATAAAAAAGACCCACTAGAACATCTAATATTAGGGGGAGGTGTCACCTCTAATTTCTTCTCTCCTTGGATCTCAAATTTTGAGGGTTTTTGAAATATGTGTGATCTAATATTATTTAGGCCAAGTCCAAAAGTATAAATAAGTGCTTATGAGCACTATTAATGTAACCCATAAGCATGTGATTATATAATCCTATGGGATTTTATCTTTTATGTAAGCCTAAATGCATGTTTGTGTTAGGAATTATTACATCATGGATAATGTGTACATAAATTTAGTAACCACTCAACACATGGTATGTAAGGTCCACTAGAGGACAATAGTATAACCATTATCATAGTCCATGTGAAATTACATATGGTATAACCACCCATCACAAGGACTATGCATGCACTATAGGATATAGGTAGTTACAAACTAGCTAGAGGTTGTTATAACAAATTTGGTCATTCTATGTATTTAAATTTCCATTATTTCATAACATAAAGTATCAAGACATTGAGTTTTAACATATGGTATCAAAGCAAGTAGAAGGAAGAGACATCTCTCCTTTTGATCCTTATCTTGTTTGGACCCAAAGAAGCTCAAGGATCACTATGTTGAGAAATTATTTCAAGAGTAAATAACCCTATAAAAGATTGTTTAAGGTTAACCTCAAAAGAAGAGGTTACCATTCTGTTCATAAATAAATTCCACCAAAACTTTTTTTTGAAATCAAATATTTCAAGGTAAAAATCCCTACCAAAGACCGTAGAGGAAATTAAAAAGGGTCTCAACCCTATCAAAAAGACCAAAAATATCATAATTTGCAAATAAAAATAGGGTCAAGATCAACAAAAGGAAATTTAGGTCATATGTTTCCCTTGGAGAATCAATTACCATTTCAAAAGGCACTTAGGAAACCATTGAATCTTCATAAATAATTGTAAGAAAATATTAGTAGTAGAAATAGGGCACTTTTGTCAAAGAATTCATAAGGTAATAAGTTCACCAAAATGCAAGAACAATTTGTACAACAACAATTTTGTACATAGAAGTTCTTCGATTCAAGCCACAAGTGCCTTATAACTTGTGTAATGATAAGCCCATGTGAACAAAGGATAAATTTTTAGCTAAGAAAAAGCAATGGTAATAGAGCACTTGGACATGTCAACATGATCTATATATAAGCAAATACAAAGCAACATGCATAGCACATTTAAATGTTAAGAAAATTCCATGAGTGATCCATATTTCAATAGCCTGTAAGCATGAGTCTTAGATGTTAGAAAAGAATAAAAGAGGATTTAAGAAGCAACTGATATTATCTACAAAATGTAGAATCACCACTTTAATTATAAAAGCACCTTAAACGCCTTCTAGAAA
This sequence comes from Wollemia nobilis, assembly GCA_028583015.1. Classification (NCBI taxonomy): domain Eukaryota; kingdom Viridiplantae; phylum Streptophyta; class Pinopsida; order Araucariales; family Araucariaceae; genus Wollemia; species Wollemia nobilis. The sequence continues at coordinate 24,938 of JAQPPZ010002767.1, read as the reverse complement.
TAAACTTCATACACCAATAAAAATTTCAAAGACATCCTAAAAGCATAGCATGAGAAGAAGAATTGAAAGAAGATTGAATTTTCATAACGCATAAAATAAAGCATTCAATGCAAAACTTAGAAATGGATAATAAAATCTAGGCAAATAAAACTTGGATAATTTGTAAACTAGTTTTAGATGCTGCTCACTATTGGTAACCTGATTAGGCAGTATTCATGAAGGTGACATTTCATCAAAAGGAAATAAAACCAATAACTGGTTAAACATTGCTTTAGAGATATTTAGTTGACATAGAATAGAAGAGAAAATCTAAGCAAATTATTAACATTATGTTGGAGATATCTATTCCGAACATGTTACCAAGATAAAATAAATTGATAACATTAAGTGAATAAATCAAGTCCAGAAGAATCCAACAAGAACTCTCAAAACAAGAGGTAAACAAGATGGGGTGGACATCAACTCTAGAAATTTTGACATGCAATAAATAGAAAACTCCAATATAAGGAGATAATTTATTATGACAAAGTTTTGGCACACCAGACTCTAACTAAAATTAAGGAATTTATGTAAGTAATGAGAGATACATGTGGTTCAAAACATGTATTCCATATTCTAAGTGGGAGATTCACCCAAGGGATATAAATTATAGTGCCTACCCTTTTTTAATTATAAATAAAAAGAGGGTATTATAAAACATTTTAAAGAGGAATATTCTCTAAATACTATAAGTGAATAAAGGAATTACACTAATTTTTTTCTAGTGAGATATTAAATTATCAAAATTTGAAGCACTAATTAATGCTCAAGTACAATATTATGTATACTCATTATAAAGCATTTTTTTTAGGTTGATTTAGTGAAAAAAAGTCAAATTTTGTGAATATTTACTATGGCTAGTGGAGTATTGAAGTTCTTCTTGCTCGATTTCCAACTATTAAGGGAGAATATATTTTTTTCCTAGAAAACCAAACTTAGAACACAAATCATTTTTTAAGAAGCATGAAAAGTTGTAGAAAGAACAATTATTCATCCTACAGAAGAAATTGAAGATTCAATAAACTATGATAAGGCAGACAGAAATACAAGGTTAATCATCATATTCAAAGTAGTAGATGAAGTCCAAGTATATTAAATATTCAACCATAGTCAATGATGCATGAGATAAGCTACAAAAAATATTTGAAGAAAAAAATAAAAATTATATTATATTTCTCTAGATCTAGATCTATTATTTGAATATGAAGAGTGGAGAGAAACATGAATCTTTCATGAGGATAAATGTTATGTGCACCATTACAAGGATTGGAAAACTAGGTATTTGATGAAACATTAGTGTAAAGCGAAATCAATCAACACCAATAGCAATAACGATACAAAAAAAATAATTATTATATGTGCATCAAATGAATAACATTACATATCATCAAATGATTTACAATACATAGATTTACCTCAAATCAAGTGTCATAACACAATACTTTACTTTGATACAATTATTTTACAATAGAAGATTTAAAACCCTCGATCAACAAATAGTGGTGTCTCCAGATCTCTTTCACTTCAAACAAGAGTGAGTGGGTTTGTATATTGTCGAGGGGCCACTCAAAGCTACAACAACCACCAATAGAAAAATTTCCTATAACTGCACACAGATAGATCAGAACATAAAGTAACACATGTAGGGCCTCCATAGTGTGAGGTCCACTAAAATATGAAAGTAGAAAATGCTAACCCTAGCTGAAATACTTGCCAAATGAAGTGTAAAAATATAGAAAATATAAGTAAAATAATGAAACCAAATACCTTGTCAAAATGTACCTGAGTTGTTGGATCTACACTTTTGTCGATTCGATTTGATATTGCATGGATGCCCTGGAGAATCCAAGGGATAGCTAGATGTCTTGCGTTGCCTTATGAATACTTTACAGTATTTGTAAGATGCTCTAGAGCGTTTGTGAGATGATCTAAAGCATATATGGTCAATGAAAAACGCTTTACAGGGTCCAAATGTGGATCACAGTGGTTGCAAAGGATGAACGATAGATATTGTAATGGCGAGGGTTCATGCAAATGTGAAGGGGAAATGAAATGATAGAATGTTAAGGCTCACAGGATGATGGAAGATTCAACCTATTGACTTTTCGACCAGACCCTCATTCACAAAAGTGAATGATATTTTATAATTTGTCCTCGATCATGCTAGGATTTCGATGACACCAATAAACAATCAAGATTAAAACATGATGAAGGATTGTGATTGTGATTCGATAAGTGACATGGATCATGTTAAATGTGTTAGGAGGGAAACTGAAGGGATTAATTTTATTGATACAAATGGTTACAATATATAGGCATAAGCCTATATTCAACACATGACACTTGTCAAGTGAAACTGACAAGTGTCAAGGTGAAGGTATAGTTCACTTTAACTCTAACATTCCCCCTTAAAGTGCACTATCCTAACTAAAGAAGAAACAAAACAAGTCAACATTAGGTAACATTCCCCCTTAATGTTGACTTCTCTAAAACAACCTATCATCCTCTCTTATTGCTGATTTGGTCTAGGCTCGTGCTCTTTACGCTTGGCTCTCCAACTATGAATAATGCTAGATTCACTATGTATACATCTCGGTCTATTACCTCAAGGTCAGCCACTTCCACGGGTCTGTTGCCACTGGGTCAGCTGTCTAAGTGCCTCAGGGTCATCATGGGTGCCTCAGGGTCAGCCACTTTTGGGTCTGTTGCCTCTGCAGGTCATCCTCAGAGGATGTTGCCTCTCGTAGGTCACTGACTAGATTCACCATAAATATTAAATCCTTCCTTATGGTGAATTCAATCTAGAAGGTGTCGGTCTCTGCCAAAAATGCACCTAATACAAAGGAAAAACGAGCCATATAAGAGTGTCGGTCTCTGCCGAAAATGCACTCAATACAATAAAATGAGCCATAGATCCAAATAGGAGGAGAGAAGAAGAAAAGAAGAGAATTTTCTGAAGTGTCTTCGTTTGTAGTCTTCAGAAGTAGATCTGAGAAAAACCTCGGATAGAGTCTAGGGTGTCTTTGTCTGTAGTCCCTAGTATAAGTTTCATTATGGTGACCATGTCATCCCATCGAAATGCATGGGTAACCAGCCGCTGCATTCGCCAAGTGTATAGAAAAGATCACTAGGTACAAGGATCACATATGAAATTACCTTGGGAGTGTCGGGTACAACCGAAAGTGCACTCCAAGGTAGAAAAAATTTTGAGGCTAAAAAACTCAATTGAAATAGCCTCAAAATTACAATATGACACCACCATTGTGTCCGTCGCGGAAAAACGTTTCCAACGACTATAAATACCCCTATACTTGTGTTTGAATGGGGCCTTTAACTTGTTGAAAAAAAACAATATCATGCCTCTCTAGGAAGCAAAATCAACCTCAGGAATAAAAAAATTCCCGGCATCGCACTCTGGCGGCATAAAAAATAGTCTCTGTTTCCCTCGTAGGGGAATTACATGGGCCATCAATCCTTTCACTTCCACTTCCTATGTGGAAAAAATAGGCCAATTAAGTTTAGCCACTTTCACTATGTTTTAAAATATTTCCCTCCAAGCAAAATTACAATGGCCATGTGGCCCTCCACTCTCCATGTTTGTCTTACCCTTCCCACCATGTGCGTGGGACATAAATGCATGGCCCCCCCTCCCCTTGTTTCATTAAAAATGAATACAATAATGTTTTTAAAGGCTATTCAAGCCTTCCCTCTCCTCGTGTGGGAGAAACACATTTAAAATGCAATAGTGGAGGGCAAAGTGTTGGCCATTAACATGTAAAGACAAAATACTTGCGGCCAATAAAGAAATAATACAAAACACAGACTGGTGGGCTGGTGTGTAACGTGGTGGCACAGGGAGGGGTCACAAAAGCAAAACGTAGACTGCGACTCCGGTTGACATCCAGTGATCATGGTGTATTAGGTGCATAAAATCAGCGCTAAGCCTCCACCCCTGGCAACCTTAACTGCAACTCTTTCTCCACTATTAAACTGCTTGGAGCGCTTCAACATGACGCAGGAAACTATGAGCAGTGCGACATGGAGGGAAACTGAAGGGATTAATTTTATTGATACAAATGGTTACAATATATAGGCATAAGCCTATATTCAACACATGACACTTGTCAAGTGAAACTGACAAGTGTCAAGGTGAAGGTATAGTGCACTTTAACTCTAACAAAATGAGTGGCCAGGATTAAGTCGTGATGGGTTACTGATATATATATATATATATATATAATATTTATATTTATATAAATATATAAATAAATAGACATATATATATATATATAAATAAATGATGAATTGCTATGATAATAAGATGAGTGGATGACAAGTGGCTAGGATTTGGTGTCTACAGATGCTTCTTTTAGTATCACATTCTATGAAACAGAATGCGATGCAAAAATAAGAAACACCTGGTTTGGTGGAATGGATTCTTTTCCTAGTGCGCAAGAAGACTCTGAAGACAAGAATTATGGTTGTAGCTTATCCCCTCAATTGGTGAATGAGTGAAGAACGCATATCACGAGCCAATTGATAGAATTATGGATGATATGAATGATGTAAATGAATGTGAATGATGCAATGATTGATTATGATTTTGTTCTAATAGAAAAGGGGTTTTTGACATGTGGATGATATGAATGATGTAAATAAATGTGAATGATGAAATTATTAATTCTACTTTTACCCTAACAAAAAAATGATTTTTTGAAAATGTGGATGATATGAATGATATAAATGGATGTGAATGATGTATCCCAATGTGGGAAATCAAAATAAAATTTGGTTTCCCCAAGTTTGGGGTGAGGCTATGCTATTGGAAAATATGTCTTTTAGCTTCATTGAAATGCAAAATGATGAATATGCAAAATAAAAAAGTAAAGGAACCAATCATATTATGGCCTATTAGTGGCTATAGGAATTCCTGAATGTAAAATGAGGAAGTAATCATCCTAATGGGTTGTTATCCCTAGTGACTATCATACTGTAAAATAAATGATGTAGTTAAAGTTATCCATGTTTGTTACCCCATGAAAAAGGGTATCAATGATAATTTTTTATCAAATTGGTCTAAGCACAGTCTCACTCAAAAAATGAGAGACCAAAAATATTTTGTTTTTTAACAAGAGGAAGTTGGATGAGATATGAGAAAGCGTCCTTATGGTGATCTACTCATCCTACCGAATTACATAGATAAAAAATTATTTCAATCACCAGGTGAGTAGGGTAAACCACTAGGTATGAGGTTCAATTGAAAATGAGAGTGGATTTGATAATTTTGATATGGCCAATGCATTGATGAGTGAATTGGATAATGTTGAATGATGATGTATGAGTTTGAATGAAGATGATAATGCATTGATGAGTGAATTTGATGATTTTGTGAAATTTTGTAGAGCTAGAGATGTAGTATTCCTAGTGGGGATGTGATTTGGAAGCTCTAGAAATTATCAACAATATCTCAAAACCCAACTTGCACAAATCATACAACTTGTACAGTCTCCATCGTACACTATGTTAGTTTACCAAAACAACTTGTACGATCACCAAATTGTATAGTTGTATGATCCAAATCATACAACATTGCACCTTGTATGATTTGGTACTTATCAAATTCACTATAACAAGTTTTTCAAGTTAAATCTATTGGTTTTATAATTGATTTCTCCAAACTAGCAATATTTCCTTATTTGGCAGGTTTTGGGTTGCAGCTTTGTTACCAAGTCGAGTAAACGAAAAACTTGTATGATTTGGTACAACACATGTATGGTTTTTATGAACCCTTGCTGCAACTAATATTCATATCTATCACTCTGCACAACCAATCCTTCCAATATAGGTTTTGAGAAGTTTCTATGTGTCAATTGCTCCAATTCTTCCTAACATGTAAATCCTAATTCACTGGTAATGAATTGTATTCATCATGGACAATTCCAAAAATCATACAAATACCTTGAAATGTCAAGGTATGGTTGTAATTCATCATATAATAATGTCCATCCTTCATACCAAATCTTTAGGGTAACCATGACCATTCAAAATGCAATTCCATCCATCTACATGCCAAGTTAAGCATCAAACATTAATTACACAACCTACAACAACCAGAACATATGGTGGAATTCACAAGGGCAAGGAAATAAGGAGAATTTTTGTAATATACAAATTATGAGCAATCCTTTACAACATAGCCATTGGCATTTCTCACAATCATAACAATTATCACAATGAACAATATATAACTCCAAAATCAATACTCCATGAATTATATATCAGTGCATCAACAATGAACTATGAACAAACATGAATAAACAACCAAAAAATGAATGGGGGGCTATATAATATATGCCCAGACCATTCCAAAGTGGTTTCTAAAGCATCGTAATATTTACAACTGCCATCCCGAACTAATTTCAAAATAATTCTTTTACAATATTTACTAAGGTATAATTTGATTTTTATCAAATTCACTCCAAATGTACGTTTCACATTAATTTCATTTCATTTCACATCATACATTTAAAACCTTGTATGTTTTTCTCTTACTTGTACATTTTTGACAATTGTACAATTTAATCAAATATGAGCAAAACTAAACAAAACTATGCAAATCCAAAGATCACTTCTTCTTCTTCTTCTTATGGGAGGTGTATTTGTTGCCTACATCTGCCCTCCCATTTACATCAAGAGGTGTCCTCACTGACTCAATATTTTTCATTTTTGCCAGTGCACCCTTATGATACTCAACAAGATACATATGCAAGGTGGTACGCTTATCCTTCAAGCAAGATACGTGTTGACTAACTTCTAGGGCTTTCAACTCGTACTCATTAGTCTTCTCTTATGTAATAGTCAGTAGTGTACCTAGATACTTATCACACTCAGATTATACCTTGCATAGATTCTCCATTAGTAGGGCTTCTGTTATGGTTGCTATGGCTAAATATTTATTTTTCTTCATAATAACTTGTAGGTTCTGATGAATGTCGACTTCATAAGCCGCCATGCTCTCATCCATAGCCTTAATCCACACCTTATGATCCATAATAATTTTATTATAGTGCTTGGAATTATTTGTCATATCTTCCACCTTATAGTATTTTTCTATAGTTGTTCCTCCGCCACCTTCAATTGATTTACCTATTTGGCCAACTGTTCATTTTGTATTATCAGTTGAGCTTCAAACTGCTTCGTGTGCTTTCTACCTATTGGATCACAAGTTTTTTTTCCTCCTCCTATGAACATAGCTTATCCTCATAATCCTACTTGATGCTAGCCAACTCTATTTTTTCCTTCTTTAATATTTCCTTGGAAATTATTTTATTGTATGTTAATTCTTCCTCCATCACAACCATATCTTGTAGAGTAGCTTCCACTTCCTCCCATTGTGCTTCCTTGGCTTGATAAATATGTTCAAGTCCCAAGATGAGCCACTCTATCCAATATGTCAAGAAATTTAATTTTCTCAAAGTGAAATCCAATTTTGAAGGTACTCTTCAAAATTTTGTACCTACTATATTCAATGGACAAGTCTAACAGGTTTTCCTATCCAAATACACTCATGGAATTGTGTGATAATTAGTCTTCACTCCCTCTAGTAAATCCTATTTCCCAAGCATCATGGTTACATCTCCCCCAACGAACAACCATGGATGTATGTTATCTGCCTTGTGTGATCCTTATTGCACACCCACTCCACAATATTTTATAATTAAGTGAATGTTTTCTCCCTCCATTGTTTCAAATTCCTAATGCCACCGATGCAAAACTACAACCTAGAGATGTTAAATATTTTACTGGCCTATTAAAAGAAGTATTTTTTGGTCAAATATCTGCCTAATCAAAAAAACTACATTTGTGCGCCCTAGATACGGCCAAAATTGAATGATCGAAGGAAAGGAATGTCCTCCGTGTCAATATCCAGAGAGGGTTGTCTCCCTTACTAATCCTAAACTGGTTGAAGACTAGAGATGCAGGAAAGAAATTAGAAAATGCGGAAAGAAATGAGAAATATGGCCACAGGCCGACTGTGTAGGATGGGAATAGATTGATAGCAAGAATCCACACCAAGCAATGAATAACATGCAATAGATAAAGAAACGATAGAATTTACTTAAAACTTCGCACATATAATCCTTCAAATTGGCACTCCAACACTCACTCCTCTCATCAACAATATTCAAATTCAACTTGCAGAATTTAAATTCAACAACAAATAAAGAATCCGAGAGTAAAAATAAATGTGTAAATCAAAAGACAATAATGCACCAAGTCATTTGCAAATCCAAGAGCTCTGTATGTCTATTACTGCAGAGAACTTGAAGAGTTTTCTCGCAGGATATCTATTTTTTCCAACCCCTTACAATGAAAGTTTTCTTAGTATTTATAGAGGTTTGCACCTCTTTCATTAAATACATGAAAGGACCCAATGTCCATAGATCAGAGACATAATGAGTCATCATTTCTTGGAAATATTCTTCTGACAATCACGATCCGAAAATGATTTGGAGTGACGAGGCATTTTGATCACCACGACATTAAATTTTGGGCACCTCCATTTTCTTGAAAATCAAACATATGCTTCAATAATTTACTCCTCATTAAATTTGCTTCAGAGAGGAAGTAAAACCTTCAAGAAGATGTTCTTGAAAATAACACAAATGCTTTCCACTTCGCCACCAACATTAAATTGCGGCAATAATTTGAAGCATATCTTTAAGTGAAAAATTAAACCTTTAATATCGCCCAAGATGATGGCAATTAAAGATCAAATCCTGCATCATTTAATTTGGCATATGTTTTCCATAATTTATCCTCAGGCACTGAGAGCAACTAAAATCATTTTATTTTACCATGAAAATGCTTATTCCCCAACAAAGGGATGAACATGATTGCCTTTTAAAAAAACTTCACCCCTTCCTTTTAAACTTCAACAACACTCACCTAAAATAAGGGGTGAGCATGCTTTTTATTTAGAACAATTTAAAATCACCTCGCTTCAAACCTTTGTGCAAATGGACTTCTAATATGTTTTTACCCCTTGAAAAAGGCGAAACACATCTCCGTCGAAGTGCAAAGGTAAAACCAATTTTAATTTTCTTTGTTGCCCAATTATACATTTCAATGGCATTCACCCCCAAAAAGGGTGAACGAGATCATCACCCATAATTTGGGGTGACTACACCATCATACTTTAAAACCTATTTGTCCAACCAAAGGCCAAACATGACATTCACCCCTAACAAGGGCTGAACGCAATCGCATTTCAACACCTCAGCCGAATTTCATCATTTTTGATTCGTTGTTGCTCTTTTACTACGGCTTCAATTCTCTTGCTCTTTCAACTTCTTCTATGGGTGATTCAATCAAATTAATTTGAAGTAGATTTCCAAGCTGTGATTGGGATTAGAATGTTTATTTTTCAAATGAAAAATTACATTAAAAAATTGAAATGACTGTAATGTTTGTTTTAAAATTAAGCAAGATGCTACATCATGAATTTTTACATTACAATCAGCAATTTATTTAAAACCAATGTGGCATAGTGTAAAACTGCCAATATTTCTGGTGGCTCTCGGGGTATCCAGCTCGCATGGATGCAAGCGATCCTAGGCCTTAATCCATTGGGTGATCTTGAGTCTTCTTTCCAACCTCCTTGGCTGGTGCCTTTGATGTAGATGCCTTCTGATGCTCCTCCTCTTCAACTTTCTCAGCGGCTTCTACTTCTGCTGCAACTTGGAGTACTTCTGCTCGTTCCTGCTCTTCAACTGCTTTCGTGGCTGCTTCTTTTTCTGCCTCTGCTTGTTTTGCCTGTTCTTTGAGGCTCTTAAAAGTGATCTCATAAACTACAACCACATATTTCCATGCCTCTATGGTGAATAAGGAAGGAGTACTCAGGGATTCGTATACAAAGCACAAATTTTGAATATCTTCCAAGCTCAGGCGCCTCACTCGTTGGGCTAACTCAAACAGTGAAAGCTCCATACGAGTGTACTTCTGCATGAATGGCAACACTTGAACATCCATGATAGGTTCCTCCCAAGCATCAATATCTAAGGTATCTTCAACAAACTACTTCCATGCTACCTCTAATTGTGCTTGTGGAAGAGGTTCACCCCACTCATCAATAAATTTTGGAAAACCCATGTCGCGTAGAGCGTTAAGATGAGTCATCAAAATAATGTGTTCTCGCTCTATGGCATTTAGAATTTTTTGACCTTCCCGCACGAGATCCATTTGCTAAAAATAGTTACGCAATGTGACTTTTGCAGCTGACCAGGAATGGTCCATCTCGCTCAGGGGTTTCACATACATGGTGGAATTTTCCAAGGCCTATATTTTGACTGCCATCTCCATATGGGGTGATAGTAACTCCTCCGTGTTGTCAATTATGTGTTATCCCATTTGAATCTAAATGTGAGCTACCCATAAGTAAATCAGAACTTGAACTACTTCTGGAGCCAATTTTTCATAGTTCTGTGTGGAGTGAAGATGGGCTTCTTTGATATTATCTCAGGAAAAACTTGCAGCTTGAGCAACTTTCTCAGCCAATTGAGTTTGGATAGCTTCTAGCTTCAGGTGAAGGTTGTTCATCTCAATTCGGGCTGCATCTCTTTATTTCATATGGACTCCTACCTATCACCGTAAGTGCTCATTCTCTGTAGTAGTTCTTTCCTCCTATGCTCTGCTTTTAGCCAAGGTCATCTCGAGTTCAATGATCTTGTCAACCTGATAAAAATACTTCTATTTATAGTGCTCACCATGAAGGTAAACTGAACTCATGTCCACCTGTATGTTGCCCATATTTTCTATAGGATCAATCCTTGTGAGGTCTTCTATTATGGTCTCAGAAATAAGATCGCCTGGCAACAATTCTCCTTGAGGCTTCTGAACCAATGGAGTAATTTTGGTGATATGAGCCTCCATTGCAACAGGATCGAAAGCAACTTTCTTAAGAGGATGGGCTGGTGTGAGAGCCTCTTTGCGTCACTTGCTTTTCAACCACTACGATGAACTCAAGTGAGCCCTATTGATATTTTCTACATCGGACTACTTGGATGCCACCTGAACGTCGGGCAAAGCTTGCAATTCTAAAAATGGGGTGAAGGGAATGAGGGCATCAGAGCGGGTAGGCTATGAAATGGATGTGGCAGTTAAAAGTGGAGGAATAGAAATAGTGGAATGGATAGGTGGATCAGTTTTAACTATAGTTACGCTTACTTTTGGAGGAGCTTACGTACTTACAGCTTTGGTGGAAATGGTAGTGATAATGGATGTGGAAGGGCGCAAAAATGGGTTCGGTCCCGATGCATATGAACTAAAAGAAAGGGAGGATGAAGAAAAGGGAATAGAAGATGGAGTAGTAGTAACTTTGGGAAAAGAAGAAGAAGGAAGTGGAATGGATACATAAGGCATACCAAAATGTGGGGAAATGGACACAAAAACTGATGGGAGTGAATCGAAAGAAGTCACTACATGCTCCAATAAAGAAGGAGAAGAAGGAGAGGGAAGGGGAGACGTACCTTTGGGTATGAGCATCGTGTGATGCAAATATGGAGGTGACTATAAAATATTTTCTTCCCATTGCTCCTCTACTACCTCTTCAATATTTACTTGGGTCTCCATGACCTCCTTTTGTGGTGGTTCTAACAGTTGATCTTCATCTTGTCCTTGAACCATCGAAAATATTTGCGCAACCATAGTTGGAGCCTCGATCATCATGAGAGGAGAGACAACTACAGTAGAGACAACAAAAGTTGTGGTAACTATAGTAACTAGAACATTAGTGGAAGAAATGGTAATAGCACCGGTCCTTGGTTTCTTCACCACCTTGGGAAATGGTGGCACCTTTTGCACATCTTGCTTCTTTGAGATGGGTGCTTCTTCAACTTTCTATCTTGTTCACAATGATCTCCACTTAAACACATATTTTTGCTCTTCCTCCTCGGGAGTCTCCTCCATGACCAAAGGATGTTGTCCCTCAGACTTGCTTTCACCACTATCGAACTGTTGAAAACTATGCGATAAAATGTTGGTGAAAGTGACTGGCTGATAAGAATCAACATATTCATCATAAACCTCTAAAAATGCATCATCCAGTTTGAGCCCATAAGGAGTCATTGGCTTTCCTCGATGAACCCGCATTATCCACCAATTCATTATCTTTTCTTCGGACCATTCAGGATTACTGGCTTTAACCTGACTAAACAATCCTAGCGGAGGGACTTGAGATCTATACTCTACTTCTTGCTCATAGCAGTCATGCCAAGGGGGAAGTGTAGCCATTTTCTCAATATGCCAATTCATATCGGGCCCATTGAAATTATTTCTGTTCCGCTCAATATCGGGTCGAGGACAACAATGAAATGATTTGAACTTGACAATTTCCTTAAACTTGCCCAAGGGGTCATACCTCCAACGTTGTGGTAGTTCTATCAATCCTAGATCTTGCAAGGCAACAGTGAGAAGTCGATTCTATCCGATTTGGCCCGCTACTATACCACCAAACTTGAATGGCATATTGCATGTTGTCTTTTTTCCACGCCCAACTCCATATATATCATTTACGTAATCTGACTGGTGCACTACCTCCATAGCAAAAACATGCTCCGTAGCGAAGTATGGCAACAAAAATGGCTTACCCATGAAACCAAAAACTCGTACAACTACACCCTGGGTAAGCAGAAAAATATCACCCTTTTCTTGAGTGACCAATATATCTCTCAACTCCCGTGACACTCTTTCACATGTACCACATAACAGTTCTATTGCCGGCCCCAAAAACCAACTGTTGAAACTATAGAAAGACTCCCTTCTTGACAAAATTGAAGTCCACTTATATACTGGCAAAGGTTGATCTTTTTCATCTGTTTGTGTAACTGCAATAAAAGGAAAACATTGCTACAATTGAAAGAAGAAAAACCATACCAGAAATGAACTGTGCTTGAATGATTTCACTTTTTGAGTCTGCAATTTCTCCAGCTAAGAATTCATCCTCCGTGAGATGTAATCAGCCCAATCGAAGAAGATTGGATTGGTGTCCTCTATCATAACTGATGGGGAATAAAAATCTACCCAGCCAATACATTGCGCTAAAGCCGCCTACCACTTGTGCACAATATCATCAGAAGGTAAACCTACGACCCACGCTAGCATTGAATAGATATCCAAGATTTTAAAATCCTTAAGCGGTTTAGGCAAGTTGGGAAGCTGCCCCATCGATGGTTCTTTGATGAGCTGAGTCTCCATGAATTTATGCATCATTACAGTAGAGACGTATCTATCTTCTTGTTCATCGGTGTGCAACTTCTTATGAACCCCATAGGCAGGTGGTTGCAATCCACATGCGAATGCTTCTCGGATCTCATTCGGGGTAATAGTGAAGAGAATCTCCCTCTTCGCATTCCTTACTGCCTTGGTGAATGGGTCATAAAATTTGGCAATGAGCTGCACCAGCTCAGGACAAGAGTGTACAGGTGGGCACAGGTACCAAAAAATCTATGAATGGTACGACACTATTAGCCAAATTTCTGATGTAACCCCCTGATTAACTGTAAGTTCAACATCTTGCCGCAGTCTCTCCACTCCTTTGTGGGTTATTATGCAATCACCAATTTCGGCCATCGTGTCATCATAGGGGTCCAAGTCAACATAGTCATTTTTTTGGGCCTTTTTAGACCTCGTACCCCCCTCTTTTCTCTTTGACTTCTTGGGCTCTATACTATCTGAAGCATCTTGGGGCTCTTTACTATAAGCATCTTGGGGCTCTTTACTACGTCTTCCCATTTTTCTCCTTGACAAATTTACTAAACACTGTCTGGACACTTCTGCAATAACAGTTCGAAGCACACGACAACAAAAAAAATTTAAATAAAATTTTAACTGCGAGCTTTACCTTGCTTTATTTAAATAGAGCCCTTTTCCAACCACCGCAATAAATGCTGAGTTACTTGGACACCCTTGAAAAAATGTGAGCCTTGATGCACTCACCTGGCACTATTCCCAATGTATCCCAATATATCTTCTGATTCACTGCCAAATTCACCTTGGGAAAAGCATCTCTCTTTGTCGCATAACTATGTTGTAAACCGTGCCCCGGCCACCGAATATTGCTTTGAAAAAATAAATTAGCCACTTGAACCAATTAAATGCTTCTTTTGCTCCCTCGAGAAGAAAAACTTCTGCCAGCCTGCATGTTTTCCAATAATTGCCACGTCTTGGGGGAAGCAATATATCCGCAATGAATCTCCGAAATCAAAGGGGATGTTTGCTCACTGAAATCTGCTTCTCCTTCAGAGCGCTTTCAATATGCTTGATGAATTTGGGGCGAAGGCTCTCCTTTTATAATTTTTTTCCTTGCCTTCTTTGCCTTTTCCTTTAGAAAATCAGATTTTCTAAAAAAAACTCGCCTCCTTTTTTAGAAAAATAACTTTCTCTTTTTTGGGCGCCTTTGAAAAATATTGAATGCATTTGACGACACCATATTCGACCCTTTTTTTTTTGTTAAATTTTTTTAAAACTTTTTTTTTAATTAACTTTGATTGCCCCCTAATGCGGGTGAACAGAATGTTCAATCGACCTTAGGACGATCGTCCTCAAAGGGAGGGTGAACATAATGTTTGCCTGACCCTTAGGGCAGTCATGCTTATTAAATTTTATTTATTTTTTATTTTTTAACTTTTAAATTTGGATCGGCAAACCTTTGGATGATCCCAATATTAATTGGGAGGGGCACATACATATTTTACAAAAGTACCTTATCAAGATGTTGTTACTGAATATAAGCCTTCAAATGAAGGCCATTCACTGGAATTGGAAGATCCCAACCTTCCATGTCTTGAAGATGATAGGCGTTAGCCGAGTTCACAGTAGAGATTTGGAAAGGGCCCTCCCAAATAGCATCAAATTTGTGATGCTCTCTAGGCTTGGCCTTCTTTGCATTCCACTTGAGAACCAAATCTCCTACTTGAAAACTGTGTTCGGTTGTCTTCTTCCCGAACCACTTCTGCATTTCCTTGTTATGTTCGACAAACACCTGGTAAGACTTTTCTCTATCTTCTTCCAACTATATTAATTGTGCCAATCGTGCGCTCATAGGATCAAACTCCTCATCTTCCTCCTAAAATAACTGCAATGTCTGAAGGACTAGAAGCTCAATGTGAGCAGGAAGGATTGCTTCCTTACCATACACCAATGCATACGAAGAAGTTTTAATGGACTTTTTTATGGAAATGTGATCTGTCGAATGCGCTCAGTTCAACAACAAATGCTAGCTTCTCTTGTTGTTTCCTAGTGTCCTTTTCAAAATTCGTAGCAAATTCTTATTGGTGGATTCGGCCAAACCATTCCCTTGCGGGTAATAATTGGATGAAGTCTTGAGATAAATCTCGTATTTGCTAGCGAACTCTGTGATCTTGGCCCCAATAAATGGAGTTCCATTATCGGTTATAATTGAGTCTGGAACACCAAAGCGAGTGATGATTCCCTCCAGGAAAGAGATGACAGTTGCTTGGTCCACTTTTTTAGTAGGAATGGCCTCCGCCCATCGGGTGAAATAGTCAGTTGTTGTCAAGATGTACTTATGCTCTGCAGAAGAATGTGGGTCAATAACTCCCACAAAGTCAAGACCCCACTGCTGAAAAGGTGCTTCTACTTGAATCGGGTGAAGAGGCAATGCCCCCTTCCTGATTCTTCCAACATATCACTGACAACTATCATAGTGCGTACTCACTTTATGAGCATCAACAAACAAAGTAGGCCAAAAATAGCCTGCTCGAATGATTTTTAAGGCCATGGGCCTTCCTGCATAATGACCACCCGATAGTCCCGAATGAAATTCTTCTAATATTTTTTCTTTTTTGGAGTCCCTCACACACCTGAGAAGAACTCCATCAATGTTTTTGTGAAATAACCCATTGGGCAACAAAACATATCTGAGAGCTTGCAACCTGAATCTTCGACGTTGTGAAGCATCAAGGCGAGATGGACATTTTCCTGAAGTAAAATAATCGATTAGATCTTCGATCCAATCACGATCGCTAGTTGTATGGTTCACGCATATGCTTTCACCCATACTGTCCTCATGCACCACATCCAATGATTCGGAGGTTGCACTTTTGGCTAGCTCCTGGAATAGAGCTCTCCCATGAACTAGCTTTGTTGGTCGGATCTCCACATCATATTCTTGAATTTTTGAGACCCAACCTACTCTCTTGTCTCCTAATTCTCCTTGGAGAATAAAGTTTCATACATCGGGGTGTATAACATACACGACCATTTTGCTCTGAGAAATAAAGTGTCAAAATTTCTTCAATGATTTCATCACCGCGTATACTTGTTTCTCAATAAAATTATATTTCTCCTGATGAGGAGCAATGACCTGACTCAAGAAAGCAATTGGCTTCTCATCTCCATCCTCTTGTTGTTGTGTCAAAATTGTAGCATAACTCTCCTATTCGCCTACTGCATAGAGAATAAAATCTTTAGAATAATCAGGATTAACCAATACTAGAGCCTGAGTAATCCTCTCCTTGATTTCCTTGAAAGCCTATCTTCTTGTCTCAGTCCATTTAAACTCAACATATTTCTTCAAAAGCTCAGTCATGGGTTTCACCACCTGAGCGAAATCAGCAATGAACTTACGGATGAAATTAATTTGGCCAAAGAAGGACTACAAATCCTTTTTATTAGCAGGCAATGGTAACTTCATTAGGGCCTCAGTATGCATAGGATCGATGGCCAATCCTTCTTATGAGATTACATGGCCCAACAACTTCCCTTCTTTGATAATAAATATTGACTTCTTTGGATTAATCGAGATCCTAAACTCATGACACTTCTCAAACACCTGCCTCAAATGAGCAATGTGGTCTTCTCTATGATGTGAAAATATAGTCATATCATCAAGATATATCACAATAATCCTATTCAATAACTCACCGAAAGCAATGTCCATGGCCCTCTGAAAAGTGGCACCGGAATTTGAAAGTCCAAATGGCATCCGTTGGTAGGATAAGGTACCCCACTTGGTGGTGAATGTTGTTTTATGTTGATCTTCATATTTCACCTATATTTGATTATATCCAGAGAAACCATATAGCAATGATAATCTCTGGATACTAGCTACATGAAGGATTTGATCTATCTACGGTAGAGGGTAATGATATTTAAGTGATGCCTGGTTCAGATTGTGAAAGTCAACACACAACCGAATGTCTCCATTCTTCTTTCTCACTAGGACCAGATTGGCCACCCATGTTGAGTGCTTGATTGGATAAATTATCTTTGCCTCCAACATCTTCAATAGCTCTGCTTTCATAAGGACTTCAATCTTGGGATTGACAGGCCATTGTTTATGATGAAATAGTTTTACCCCTTCCTGTAGTTCTATAGTATGCTGGATCACATTCTTATCGTAACCCTTCAAATCATGGTAGCTCTAGGCAACAATATCTGGATACT
Source organism: Wollemia nobilis (assembly GCA_028583015.1). NCBI lineage: Eukaryota > Viridiplantae > Streptophyta > Pinopsida > Araucariales > Araucariaceae > Wollemia > Wollemia nobilis. The sequence goes on along the minus strand of JAQPPZ010002767.1, from coordinate 7,433 downwards.
CATAACACAATTTCTTGATATCTTCCAGTTCTTCTAGAGTGCTGTCTATTCCAACCTTGATGATTTTCCCATGCTCCAAATATAGTTCTTTATAATCCTTCGCATCTATTTTGATCCTGTGCTTTTCAGCCCGATCATTCTGGTCGAACAAACTTTCAAGTGTAATCAGTCCCCTAGGAATGTGATTATTTTTTAGTTGAATCATCCCTTCTCTCTCTTCTTCGGCAAGAACTCTATCATCAGCGCTTGCAGTTTCTTTAAGTAAGAAATTGACAATATGCTCATCATTGTCAAACACTTGCCAATAGAGGTTTTTGTCGGGAACTGAGGGTCTATAAATTACCCTAACTGTCTTAGGCTTTCTAACTACTTGCTCAACAGGAGAGTAGTTAGCACCAAGAGAGGCCAAAATATCTGCATGTTTATTTAGCTCTCTCGAAATTGCTTGAATATTTAAAGCAGTGAAAGATTCAAACAAGTCCCATACTCTATTGTGATAAGCTTTTAAGTAATGTTGCTTTGATACACACCTATTAGTGATCTGATTAACTATAAGTTCAGAGTCACCAAAAATCTACAACTGTTTAATACCCAACTTCTCAGCTTTCTTCAATCCAAGGCATAATACCTCATATTCAACTACATTATTTGTGCAACTCCAAGTTAGCCTATAAGAATAGGTCTTTTGCAACCCTTCAAGAGAGATCAACACAATGCCAGCCCTTGCACCATTCTTGCACCTAGCACCATCAAAATACATTCTCCATAACTGGTCTGCAATAGGATCGGGAGAATCAGGAACCTTCTCTTCAATTTGCTCTGGCTTAGTTATAGTATAGCAGCCAATGTTCGTTCCAACCATCGCATTGAAATCCATGAGTGAAAACTCATCCTTGAGGTGAAGTTCACCCAATGCTTCTTCCATTAAATCAACCTCTCCTAACTCCTCGGTCATCATGTTAACTACACCTAGAGATTCTTCTTCCTCTTCCAACTTTTCAATGTGAAAAGGTGATGGCTTTTCATTATGAATGTGAATCCTCTTTCCTTTGAATGGTATCTCCAAATGCGAGTAGTCTAAGGAAAGATATCCTCCCATCTTAGTTGTGAACTCCCTTGAGAGGCACATGCTAAAGTATGGTTCCAGGTCAACCACTACCACTTCCTGGATGACCGTGATTTGTGGCATACTATGGAGGACAATGGGAATATCCTTGATTACTCCCACTATCTTGATCGGAGTTCCATCCAGTTGCAACACTCCTAGGCTACTCCTTGTATATTCCATCCCCATCACTTCACATACTGCCTTTGGCATGATAGTAGTCGCAGCTCCAGAGTCGATCATACAGTTGTGTACAATCCACCCTTCCATTCTGAGGGACAAATAAAATGGGGGAGGTCTATTTTTTCCCATGGCCAAAGTCGGTAATGCTTGCACCAGGACTGTTTGAGAAGGATTTTCCTTTTGATCTTTAGCAGTCTTCAAAGATTCTTGCAGTAGGTCAACTTGTCCAGGTAATTGTAGTGCATCGTATAAACTTACTTTTGTAGGTATCTTCTTCATCTCTTCCATAAAATTTTAATTTGAAATAGTCATAGTTTTCTCCTCTACAACCTTCTCATACTTGTCTCGGTACTATTGGGTAGCTTCCACCCTTTATCGCTTGGTCAAATATGGGTATTTGAGATGCTCCTTGGCTTGTTCTCTTGTTTCATCTTGTGTTTGAGTAGCTTTTGTAGGTCATGAAGTTGATGCCTTTGTTTGTATCTTTCCTTGAGTTTGCTTAGGCAATAAATCTTTCAACAAGATAGAATCTTGCTACTTAGCCATCCCACTAGGCACTTTCGCTGGAGGGTGCCCTTTTTCATCTTGCACCTTTGGTTCTGTAGACACCTTTAAGGGTTCAAGCTCAGCAGGATCTACTATTACTAGCTTCTTTCCGGATCGTGTGAGAACTAAAACTTGCTCTAATAATGGCATCATAAAATTATGATTGACTTCCCTGATCATATTGACTTGTCCGCCAACCGAACTCTCTGCTAGCATTTGTACATAATTCATATGCACCATGCAAGTTTCTTCTCCATGAGGATCATTGCATGTTGAACACCAGTACGCCTTTTCAGTTGCGCTAGTTTCTTCATTTGTTGCACCATTGTGTTCTTCTCAGGGCCTCTACTAGTAGATGCTTGCTCTCGAGTGATCGATGGAGTTTGGAATCTTCGTGATCAAAATTCAACCTCTGCTTGCTTCTTCCTTACTATTGTAAGCTCATTGGATATTATCCTTAAGGCTACATTATTAGATTTTACCTCCTACAATAATACTATGAGAGGATCAGGATTAGATGATGAGGGAGGCGTAGGCAGAGGTAAAGGTGCTAGAGGCATGGGCAATGGTAATGGAACTAGTGGTGTTGGTAGCATAGGAGTGGGAATAGAAGAAGGCAATTATGGAAGTGATTTACTAGGTAGTTGTGGAAAGCTTGGAGTCGTACTGTTGTGGAACATATTCATAGTGATATTTGAAGCGGATCTGAACTCCATGAGGGAACTAGGTACATGGAAGGCATGGGCTATGAAAATGCACTTGAGTACAAGTACTATGGGAGATCAGGAATAATGGGCATAGTCATATTTGGGGGAAGTCTACCTACAACAATCAAATTAGATTTGACCTTTTGTGCCTACGTATACAGGTCTGGAAATGTAGTCACATTGGCCTATCACACAACCATGCCAATTTTAGTGCTAAATGCCCTGAGATAGTAGAAAGTAGCTTGCTTCATGTGTGGGCCATAAACCATCAGGAACTCTTTGCCAGCTCTATGCGAACCTGACATTGAAATCAACTATCTCCTCTTACGGATGTCTTTGAATTATTGTAAACTAGTGCAACAAGGAGTATGGATCAGCTTGTTCATGAAAATTTTTAATCAACAACTCCGCTAACTGATCCCATGACGTAATAGTACCCGGTTGCAACGATCGATACCAATACAGTAATTTCCCTCTCAGTGACAATACCAATAATTTTATCATCACATCTTCATCTGTTATGTCATGGATGGTCACCAAAGAAGCTACATCTTGGATATGCTCATACACAGTTTTATCGATACCATCATAGGTTGGCAAGGCCTTCAAAGCAGCTTGGGGCACTGGATTTTGTACCTATAGGTTCAAAGCCCCTAAGCTATTCCATGCTAGGAACTGCCTGGGTGGCTACTGTTGATGTGGTGGAGGATTCTAAGCCATATGGATTGGTATATGATGGGGAGGTTGAGGAAGACTGGTAGCAGTACTAACTGGGCTTACGAGAGTGGAGAATACACCAGCTAGTCGTGAGGATGTGATAGATGGTATATGGGATATATGGGGTAGTGAAGATGTACAATGAAAAGTGGCTAATTGAGGATGTTCCCCTAGCCTTTGAATATCAAGTTCGTAGAACTCAATTTGGTGATCTAGATTTTTGCCCTTCGATCTTGTATTTAAACGAAACATCTTCTCCCCTCACCTTTTGAAATTTTTTTGTTATAATTGAGTCACCAGATGTTCTAATTCTACAACACAAAGGTGAACATAAAACCTTAATACCGTCGAAAGTGGAACTTTTGAAGTCCCACCGAGCCTGCAAAAAATTGTTGGTCAAATATCTACCTAATCAAAAAAACTATGTTTGTGCACCCTAGATACGACCAACATTGAATGACCGGAGGAAAGGAATGTCCTCCGTGTCAATCTCTAGAGAGGGTTGGCTCCCTTACTAATCCTAAACTGGTTGAAGACTAGAGATGCAGGAAAGAAATTAGGAAAATGCGTAAAGAAATGAGAAATATGGCCACAGGCCGACTGTGTAGGATGGGAATAGACTGATAGCAAGAATCCACACCAAGCAATGAATAGCATGCAATAGATAAAGAAATGATAAAATTTACTTAAAACTTTGCATATATAATCCTTCAAATTGGCACTCCAGCACTCACTCCTCTCATCAACAATATTCAAATTCAACTTGCAGAATTTAAATTCAGCAGCAAATAAAGAATCCAAGAGTAAAAATAAATGCGTAAATCAAAAGACAATAATGCACCAAGTCATTTGCAAATCCAAGAGCTCTGTATGTCTATTACTGTAGAGAACTTGAAGAGTTTTCTCGTAGGATATCTATTTTTTCCAACCCCTTACAATGAAATTTTTCTTAGTATTTATAGAGGTTTTTGCCTCTTTTATTAAATACATGAAAGGACCCAATGTCGATAGATCACAGACATGATGAGTCATCATTTCTTGGAAATATTCTTCTGATAATCATGATCCAGAAATGATTTGGAGTGACGATGCATTTTGATCACCGCGACATTAAATTTTGGGCACCTCCATTTTCTTGAAAATCAAACATATGCTTCAATAATTTACTCCTCATTAAATTTGATTTAGAGAGGAAGTAAAACCTTCGAGAAGATGTTCTTGAAAATAACACAAATGCTTTCCACTTCACCACCAACATTAAATTGTGGCAATAATTTGAAGCAAATCTTCAACCAAAAAAATCAACCTTTAATATCACCTAGGATGATGGCAATTAAATATCAAATCCTGCATCATTTAATTCGGCATATGTTTTCCATAATTTATCCTCAGGTATCGTGAGCAACTGAACTCATTTGCTTTTACCATGAAAATGATTTCGCCAAGAAAAATCTTTAAAAATCCTCTTCTCCTGAACTTTGAGAATTTTAATAATGTTTGTTCCCCAACAAAGGGACGAATGTGATTGTCTTTTGAAACAACTTCGTCCCTTCCTTTTAAACTTCAATACCACTCACCCAAAACAAGGGGCGAACATAATTTTTATTTGGAACAATTTAAAATCACCTCCGCTTCAAACGCTTTCGCCAAATGGAACTTTGAATATGTGTTCGCTCCTTAAAAAGGGTGAAACACATCTCCGCTGAAGTGCAAAGCTAAAACCAATTTTAATTTTCTTTGTTTCCCAATTATACACTTCAATGTTGTTTGCCCCCAAAAATGGTGAATGGGATCATAGCCCATACTTCGGGGTGACTGCATCATCATACTTTAAAACCTGTCCGCCCAACCAAAGGCGAACATGATGTTCGCTCCTAACAAGGGGCGAACATGATCGTGTTTCAACACCTCAGCCAAATTTCATCATTTTTATTCACTGTTGCTCTTTTACTACGGTTTCAATTCTCTCACTCTTTCAACTTCTTCTATGGGCGATTCAATAAAATTAATTTGAAGAAAATTTCCAAGATGTGATTGGTATTGGAATGTTTATTTTTCAAATGAAAAATTACATACATTAAAAAAAAACTGAAATGACTGTAATGTTTTTTTAAAAATTAAGCAATATGCTACATCATGAATTTTTACATTACAATCAATAATTTATTTAAAACCAATGTGGCATAGTGTAAAACTGCCAATAATGCTCCACCTGTTCATCAGTATTTTCATCCACATCCTATAAAATATCAAAGCGAGGTACTTCCACTTAAAATATTATACAAATCTTTTTAGTATTAACCTACGATGGAGTCTACCCTTCTTCCTCTTCTACCTGTGGATGAGAAATTCCTCCGACTTCCTTGGTCATAGTGGTTACTTTCTCTTCTGTAGTGAGTTGTGTGCTACTATCTTACTTGTCTTTCCTTTTGGTGGTGATTGTGTCTCCTCGACATTAATGATTTATTTTTGAGATTTTTGCTCTTCCAATGGTATTTGGAATTCCTCTTACGAATTAGGTAAGTCCTCCTATTGTAATTTTGTCAACCCTTTGTCTTGTGGGTTTAGGTGCACTCCCATTAGAGTTGCAACTATCCGTTCAAGAGCAAATTATTCATATGGTACCTATGTACTTGTCTGCTCTCATTGGATGTTACCACCTCTCATCATAATATTTATCTTATTTGTTCCCTTGGACTCCTCCAATGGAACCTCCATCACAACTTTTACTTTTGGAACTAGTGGTACTACTTTATTTCCAACCAAATATCTGGATGAATCCAAAAAATTAAAATCAGAGGTCTAGAGCAATGTCAGATATCTCATTCCTCTTCCCACTCCTTTCAAACCTTAGTAATTTTAACTCCTTCGAGTTAGAGTACTTATTTTTTTGTGTTGGATCAGTTTGCTACTGTTGCACGGGTTTCTTCTATTTCTCTCATTTTATTCATGTTTGAATTCTTATAGGGTTGGATTGCTACTCCACACTCTCCTCCTCTTCAAAATAAATTGGTTACTCCTATAGTTATTGAACCTGGGCCTATTGTTCTAAGGCTAGTTCCAACTGTCTTCTTCTATTCCTCCTCAAATGAACATCTTTATCATATCCAGTCTTAGCCTCTTATTACACCTGAGGTATTGGCTACTTCACACTCTTCTTGGCCTTTGATTTATCTACAGTTATATTCAATAGAGACACAGTCTTTGCTCATGATAGTATGGTAGGCTGATCTGATGATACTTCCCATGGGTCCTACCATAAAAGGGAATACCCATTCTAGATACTACATCCAATAACAGAGGAATGACATGAAAGGTCATGGTGAACATCTTCCTCATAACTATCAACAACTATTGCATTTGATCATGTAAATATTTTCCCAAATCATACTTCATGCCATTATAAAAACCTTCCACGTACTGTACCATCCATATTAGAATTTTTAAAGCTTGTGATTTTCCAAATAGACGGGCTATGACAATATTCATTGTGCATGCCAATTCATTAGTCTTCAACTAGCTCTATTTAATTCCATGGGTTCCAATACCCAAATGTAGAGGGGGAAAATGCCCTACTATGTAAGATTTCTAAAAAGGTTGGATCTGTAAATATAGAGAGCCTTATGGGATGAACCACGGGGGTATGTTTTTCTCTACACTCGGTGCTAGGGGGATGGGTTCACCAGGAATTATTTAAGGACTCGCTCCAAGTCCTCAGGATTTTGGGATAGTTTGATGTGTTTATTTTCAAGCAATCTCCTAAGTTTGGCCTTTCTAGATCTATGCTATGAAATATAAAGGACAATGTAGAAAACATAATGCAAGAATACAAGATCTAACCTAATACGATTCTTCCTTTTAATGCTTGCTAATATAGGGTTTTATCCAAAAAACCTTTAAATCAAGGGTACAAGGTAATTGCAAAATATTAACCCTAGATGCACACTATATGCTCTTCACTTTTTAGATGCCTATAATGAATATCAAATTAGATTTATAATCAATAGTATAAATAGAACACTTATCTTGATCGATGGTTGATCTAACCTTTTTTGCCTCTTGTCCAATTATATTATAAATACCTATTTTTACAAGATAACTTATGAAACACTTGAAAATAGGATTAGCATTAGGGGGCTTGCTTAGGCTTTTGTACAAAAATGCTTGGAGGCACA